>PNEQ01042430.1:0-14273 GCA_003012365.1 Medauroidea extradentata | reverse complement strand
AATATTAATGATGTTTAATACTAAATAAAAATTAATCTGCTGGTTTTAACCAAATGAAACTGTCAGGCTCTGATCTTGAGTACATTTCATAGTTATTTATCTTCAAGTTTTACTTAAGGAAAAGAAAATAGTTATGATTTGTATGAATTAAATTAGGACAGAAGACTCATTAAAATAAATGAAACAAAAGCTATTTCAGATCCGAAACTTTGTTAAGTAGGTACCAAACACATACTTGCTACATATATATTATGAATTCCTTATGTTACATTGATTTTCATTACATGTCCGAGGCCCTTGAACAGCCTTAACCCGTCTGCCGCACTGCCAAATACTCCCGAGAGAAGGGGGTGGGAAGAATTTGTGACAAGGTTTTTGCGCGTGTTGTTTCTTTAGTGTAATTGTAAGTTTCAGTGTTTTGTTTAATGGTTTCAATGTTTGCTTATTCTGTATGTTTTTCACATGTCAGTAATTAACACAAATACAGCTGTGCCCAGGATGCACAGGAAATACATTTATATTACCACGTTTTCAAGTTTCCAATAATTGTTTCAATGTGTTTCAAAATGTATATTAATATTTGTCGTTCATTTTCAATCGCCATTATGCATTTGCATCAGCTATGCTATGTGTATTGTATCCTTCCGCTTGAACATGATGCTACAGGAACAATACTCCAAGATAAGACATTCCAAAAATTACCAGTAATGTTTTAATATGTTTTGATATTTTTCCAGTGTCCGTTTTCTATTGCATCTTACGTAATTTCATTCTATTTAATGTGTTTGTATCGGAACGACTTTGCACCGCGCGAAGCCATCCCCCCCCCCCTCCCTCAAGGGGTTGGCTTGGCGACGTATGATGCCATGTCTTAGTCGAAAGTAGATGCATGGAGGAGCTAGACATGTTTTTATCTACCCGGGTCCTTCATCAGTTTTGCACCAGCCATCTTTAGTTTTCAATAGTTATAATTTAATTTACCGGAAATGTTTTTACTGTTTTGACCCGGGGCTCCTCATCCCCTGCAGGCCGTCGCGTCCAGGGGCGTAAGTTCGCACATTTAAGAATACCACCAGCCTCGTGCTGTTTTACCGTTTCACCTACTGGAGAGGTTTGTGCTCCAGGTCCGCTTAACTGGCATTGGCCTTCTTCGAGTACCAGTCGTTTGCTCATGGTGAGTAAACTTCAAAAACTATTCACGTCTTTCATTTTCAAGTAGTGTTTTTGGCTCACCCTGTTCCTAGTGACGCTTAACGTGAATGTGTTATTGCGTGGAGACTGGCCCTAACAAGTCTCCGAAGATCCGTCGTTTGAGGGTGCAACAATCTACTGGAACGTAGCCTGCCCCGTGGTCATCGGCCTGTCGACCCTGGGATCATAATCAAAATGGGTTTCCTCCACGGCTTCCGCCATGTGCCCTTTCCCAACTATCCATCTTATCTCAGCTCTCCCTGCTAGCCGGTCCACTCCCATAACTTTGTCACCCATATCCCGTCCGACTCATTTACCGAGTCAGTATCATCACCGTCATCTACATGTCCCCCCCCGCAGCACCGGCGTCAATTGTCTCCCGAACTTGTGGGGCTTAAAGGCTACTGTACGACCAGACCATCGCCATCACTGCAATAGACAAGAAAATCCAGATTCTGCAGTGTATTGTATGCGCATATCCAGGGGACCCCGGCTGTATTGTTCCAGGTGAAGCGGAAGTTGACCAGAGGTATTGCGCAACAATCAAGCACGTGGCGTCATTCCCCCCTCCCCCTTGTCGGGTGGTTGAACTGCGCAGTTTCAAGCGAGACCCCGGAACGAGCGTGACTCCTCAATGCATGAACACACCGAGAGGGGAGGAGGCTGCCCTCCCGCCAAGAGCGACGCCGCCACCTGTCGTCGCGTAGTCGTTGCAGAGACCTTGCAACTCCTCCGCCCCCTCCCCTTACGCTGAGGGTCGAGTCTGCTGTACCGGTCGCCTGCTGCGTAGTTACGTCACCCCGCACACAGGAACCGTGCGCAAAACCTGTGTGTGTACTGTCAAACTGTTTTTCCCTTGTGTCGACTGACTGTGCTAATATGAAACGATACCAGCAATCTCGTTCCTTGGTGCGCGTACAGTGCAGTGACTGTAAACAATGGCCATCCTTGCATGACAGTGTGCCACATCACTGCCTACCAAACGTTAACAACACAGGGCACGAGTTACCACCACAACAACACTGTATCATCCGCGACAACCGCGCCGGTCCTGTTTACGACGCGTTTGTAAATGCGCGAACAGATGTGTACCGTGGGTACAGTGCAACTGCCCTAAAGACATAACCAGAACCTGCCACGAACTTTCCATTTAAAACAGAGATCAAAACAGAACCACAGCAACAAGATTTTATCCTGCCAAAAATACCTTAATGTGATAGTGTTTTGTGTCTTGGCTCAGGGCCTACAACAGTGTTGTGTGGTATGTGCACATGCCAATATCACGAGAGCTGCATGACGTCGGGAGAACTTGCCAACATACGCGCCGGCAAAACAGGCTGTTTTCAGTGTTCCCTGCCTGCTGCAGTGAAGGGTGAGCCGAGTCATGACATTAAGGCTCTCTTCACTACCATGCCACCAGCTGTTATGTGTCATACCTGAAGAGGATGTTGTGACCTGCTGTGTGTGTCACCAAACTGCCCACCCGAAATGCCTGCCCATGCCACAGTGCCTAACTGCCACGGGATGCTACTATACATGCGTCCTGTGCTCCCAGCAGAGGGCCTTGTAGGCTCAGGTTACCACAACTGTCAACCGACCAGTAACCTCTGTGACACCGCCTAGGCACCACACCACTATCCCCTCACTACCTGCAACAACCAGTTACGCCGTTTGTGCCTCAGCTAGAACCATTCAAGATGACGCCTACCTACACCGAACTGCAGACCCCGGCATGTTTCCAGGTGCTGCCAACCTTCGCTGGCCTCGATCGTGAGGACCCCAGGGAATTCATCAGGGACTGTACTTCACGACTACAGCGCTATGGCGTTGGCATAGCCGAGTGACCGCAGTGCGTCGGTGACCAATTACAAGGTAAGGCGAGTGCATGGTGGCGAGAAGTGCGACACTACGGAATAACGTGGCAACAGTTTGAGTCTGCATTTACTAGAAAATACACTGATGCTTACCATTCGTTGTAGGTACAGAGTAAGTTAACACTTGAAGCTCAATGTGAAGGTGAGTTGCTCACTGCTTTTCTTACCCGAAAGGTACACACAGTGCAGCATTTCCAACCAACTATGCCAGAGAGTGAAGTGTTACTTGTGGCTGCCGAAACTGCACTCCCACACTACCGACGGGCACTTTTCTCCCTAGTCACTAGCGGACTAGATGGGTTCCTTAAGGCTGCTGCCATCCTTGAACACAACCCATCACCCACAATGTCTTCACCAGTTGCCCAGTCATACCAGCCAACCTCACATGATACCGATCATCGACACCACCAACAAAGCAGTGAGCCAGTGGAAAAGAAGTTTTCTCAGAGTGCTCTTGCGCCTCGAGAAGTCCACGAAGTTCTACATAGTGGCAGCCGAGCTCCGATAGACTACAGTCAGCCGCCACGAACCTCATGTTATTTCTGCCCTGAAGGACAGACATACCATTGGCATAAGGATTGTCCACGCCGACCTGTGGGACATCGCAGCTCTCCACGAAACAAAGGCCCAAGTGCGGGAAACGAGTTAGTGGGGCACAGAAGCCGGACGTTTCTGTTGCCCCGGTCCCGGTACCGAACAAAATCAATCTGATACCACAAGTTTTTCTAACTTCTAAATAGCCTAACCAGTTCACAGTTCCAGTACAGTAAAATTCCCGTACATGTCAACAATATTCCCTGCTTAGCTTTGTCACCCACGTTTCATTAAAAATAGTGTTATTAGGACATGCAACCAAACAATCCAACTTGCAGTAACCAATCAGGAATGCCAACCCTCCGGTATAGCAGACTTTACAGTTACAATACGCCAGTTCGAAACAGTGACTTCAGCGATCGTGTCAAGTGAGTTACGCGAAGCAGTGATAATTGGCATACCATGGCTCACTAAACATAACACTATTGTGGAGCCCGCAGCCTGATGAATTCACTTTGGTCTAACCGAGCGGCATACCGCTTGCGCGCTGCATCCATCTGCACCAAGTTCTGCCCCATCAGTCCAGCTGACAGACGTGGACAATGAAGTGCCGCCACAGTTCAGGGATGTTTTCCGACGCCTGTTAGACGAGCGAAGTGATGTATTTACCACAAGTGACAGTCTTTGTCGCACCACGGTTGCTGAATATGCCATTGAGCTCGAGTGTGATCGACTTGTTTACGAACCACCCCTCAGTTATTTTCCACACCAAGCAAGTATCATCAAAGAACAGGTACGAGCGATGCAACTTGATGGCATCATCAAGCCATCCAACAGCAAATATAATTCTGCTATAACATTTGTAGCTGTCCCTACCGTTTGAGAGAGCAGTTACTGTATATATTCCTTAATTAATTAGTTAATGTAGGTTTTGATCAAATTGCCTCGACTAGCGCAGCTGTTTTAATTTACTCGATCACAAGTCAATGTCAGTAAGTGACCTATCACTCAACACTTACTTTTCGAGAATCAATATAGATTCAAACTACTAAGTGAAACAGGTGAAATTAATTTTCTACTACCCCCACTCCACACGGTCTTAAATGTCCTTATTCGCTGCAGGAATCGAACAACGACCTCCCGCACCGCACTCAGGTCACAAAACTGGCTTCTCGGCCTACAGATTGTGTTCAAAGCGGCTGACGTCTAATAGCCTTTGCCCGACAATCGTATGTGATTAAACACGTAATAAAGACTCTTGGCAATGCACTTCTGGTAGCTTATCGAGACATGGACCCACGGGACACGGACACACGTGTCCGTCCGCAGCTGAGTCCCGGGCTGTTCTCCCCTCTGCAACACTGCCGGCACACACGCCAAACAGCGCGATTTCTGACGCGGCTCCCTCCAGCCAATCAGGAGCTTTGTTTCAAATTCTCGGCTTTCCGGCACTGCTCCGAATCCGGGCGATTACGACAATCTTTCGTGGTGATTTTATTCCATAAAACCACAGTTTACATTTATCTGATTTTGACATCATTATTTCCTATAATTATCTTTACTTATGACAAAATATATATAAATACTTAAAATTTAAATGAAATGGTTGGGCGACTTGGCCATTACCTTACTTTCCTCGTCCCCAACCCCCTGGCAGCCTCGGGCAGGCAGTAGGAGGGGTCGACTGGCACTTCGTCACTGGTGACTGCTACACAGCCCAAAATGCTTCCAGATGTGTGGGCGACTACCCTGTCTCTCATCTCATCATCTCCCCAGTCCAAAATATAAAATATACATTAATTCTCCCAAATCATCCTACTATCATCCCTATCACATAGTACTATTTACACAGAGTACAACAAAACTTTGAACCAACTTTGTACTACAATTCTAGCTTGTTTTATATTCCAGTGATTTGTGATACTAAAAGCATTTTATATTTCATTTTAATAGCCAGTTTTTAATGATATTTACACAAGTTATCCCTTCAATATGTGCATTTAATGTGTGTCAGGCTGTGCCTATTACTCTTTAGCCCCAAAGAAGGACGGGACTTGGAGTTCTGTGTTGATTTTAGTTCCCTGAAATCCTGCACTAAATCATCTGCACCACCATACTTCAATGTCAGAGATGCCCTGGCTACTTTAGGCAATGCAAAAATTGTGTCCATGCTCGACCTTCGGAGCGGGTACTGGCAAGTCCCCGTGAGACCCGCCGACCACCACAAGACGGCATTCACCACTCCCGAGGGAGTCCACTACCAATTCTGCGCATGCCGTTTGGACTGAAGTGTGCTCCGGTCATGTTCCAGAATATGATGTTGCGCATTCTGTACAGCCTCATCGGTGAATTCACCCAGGCCTATCTTGACGATGTGGTGGTCTGGTCAGAGTCCTGGGAGGAACATCTGCACCACCTGTCTCTGGTGCTCGAGCACCTAGCCATGAACAGACTCACAGCTTCAGTACCTAAGTGCCATCTGGGCAAAACTTCTGTCAACTTCCTGGGCCATCTGTTCGACGCCGAAGGTAACTGCCCTAGCACCGACCACCTCCGCCTTATCCAGGACTATCATACGCCTCGCAAAAGGAAGCAGTTGAGAAAGTTCTTCGGGCTCATCAACTGGCTAAAGGAGTATGTGGAGGGGTTCGCCATCGTGACAGCACTCTTGACATCCCTACTATTGCCACAGAAACTCTACAAATGAACGACAGAAACAGAAGAAGCTTTTCAAGAAATTAAAAGACGTTTCAGCAAATGCACTACCCTGGCCAGATATGATGTCACCAAACCACTCATCCTTCAAACCGACACTTGTCAAGAAGTCTTGGGCATGGTGCTGTACAAGTTGGACGACAATGACTGGCGGCGAGTCACTGACTATGCTAGCGCCATGTTTGGATCGGTGGAGCCGCGCTACGATGAGAACAATGGGACTGCCTAGCGGTCATCTGGGCTGTGGAACGGTACCGTCCCTACCTGGAGTGCAGGCGCTTCATCCTGCGCACAGACAACAAGTACCTGACCTGGCTCAACACCATGCAGGAGGCCCGCAGCATGCTTGCTAGGTGGTCCCTGCTACTCCAGGCCTATGATTTCACTGTTGAGAACGTTCCAGGAATGGCCAACCAATTCCCAATTGCTCTGTCAAGGTCGCCCTGCCCAGATGTCAGCACCACGGATGAGACTGGATGGGAGGACATTTTGCCTCCTACACACTCAACCGACGAGAATAACATCAGCCTCAACCAGATTGAGGTTAGTAGTGACCAACCTTTACACCATCTGTATGACTGAGTGGACCGCGCACAGGCGCAATGTCCAGTCGCCCAGAAGTACCGAGAGCGCTGCAGCGAGGGTGTGCTTGAGCGATAGGGAGTGGTTGATGGCCGTGTGGAGTCTTGCTCACCGAAAGCTCGTGACCAGTGGACTCTGTATGTTCCAGCCAGTGTGGGTCCTGATGTCCTGCGCTACGCCCACATCGGAACCCTAGCAGGTCACCCACGTGTCCAGCAGATTCTGAGGAATATCTGTGCTGTCTTCTACTGGCCAGTAATAGCACGAGACATGTGGGAGTACGTCAGGAAGTGTGTAGCGTGCAACTGCTTCAAGTCGTGCCAGACTGACAGTGTTCAACAACAACAGCCACGTGTGCCCACTGAGCCATTTGAGACTGTTGCACTGGACCTTATGGGGCTCTACCCCAGAGCAGCCAATGGCAAGAGGTTCGTACTGGTAGTGACAGACCTGTTCTCCCTCTGGATGGAGGCCTACATCATTTCCAGCGCACGAGCACCTGCTATAATCAAAGTCCTCAACACCGAGTTCTTCCCCTGTTGGAGTTACACGAAGCACCTGCTTACGGACAATGGGACCCAGTTTACGAGCCGGAAATGGCATGATGCATGTACTAAGTGGGCAGTGAGTCACTGGAAAACTGCTATCTACCACCTGCATGCGAATCCCACTGAGAGGCCCAACCAAGATCTCAAGACCCAGCTGCATCTCCGGGTCGAGAGGAATCACCGTACCTGGTCAGAACTGCCAGTTGCCTTTAACAAGCTGCGCCGTCGAGTGAACGCAGCCACAGGGAAGTCACCTGCCGCCGTTCTCCTGGGACATAATCTTCCTGTACCGGATGAGTTTGTGCCCCCACCCAAAAAGTCCCGAGACACAGGCTGACAGCGACGAGCAGCTCACAGCTGAGAGGTATGAAGTATACGAACACCAGCACCAGTACATTCGACAGTGGCTTCCGACCTCCACGAGACCACCGAAAAACCTTCGACCAGTTCATGAAGTGTATGTGCGAGCACATCCTCAGTCAGCACCAAGGCCAACTTATGCACTGGATTTGCGGCGAAATGGACTAGGCCGCACACCATAAATGCCACCTCGGCCATTCTACTTACTTGGTCCGCATCAGCCAACGCCGATATATTGTCATCCACAGCGATGACATTCGGCTGGCTGACGGTGAGGATGACATCGTCCTGACAGACGCACCAATGCCTCCGCCGGGAGGTGATCCCGCATGTGAATCAGATGCGTCACCCACAACCGAAACTGAAGGGGAAGCCTTGCGGGGTCTGCTCAACACATCAACACTGGGCGTCCTCAGGTCCCGGTCGCCTGAATCTGACCGACCAACCTGTGAGCCCCCCTTTCCAAAACCGATGCTGCTCTCACCTCTGCAATAGCCATCAACAGCTGCATCAGCTGAAGGTGCCACGACGCCAGATTCAGCAGTTACCCATAGTGACGTCCGTCACACGACACAAGGGACTACTGTAGAGATGACACCTGCTGAGGAACCGACCCCAAGAGAGAGTGAGGCACCACCCGATACACTGCTAGCAGTCGGGAAGAGCGTACTCACCACCCTTCTTCGGTTTCCCGCTGGACACCTGGAGCCAGTCGCCAACTCAGGATGCCGAACGGGCCAGACGGCCATTCACCCTGTCTCTTGTACATCCTGGCCCACTCAACAAGGGCATGACCGGCTCCCCCAGACTGTCACTGGCAGAGGTAATGACCGCAGAAACGACAACAGGCACCATGATGTTCCTGCATAGCCTGCAACGGCATCCCAAATTACCAACGTCCAGGTCGTGGTGGCACATCGGAGTCAACGGAGCACCGCAGCTTGCAGGGGCAAGGGCGCTACAATTCCACCCCCGTCATCACCAGTGATGTCTGCACTTATGCTACTTACTGGCCTGCAAGACGACTGGCAGTGCACAAACATTCATTGTGAGGGGAGGGCATTTGACGCATGTCCAAACACGCCCTCTTCCCTTAGCCCATCTGCCGCACTGCCGAATACTCTCGCGAGAAGGGGGTGGGAAGAATGTGTGACAAGGTTTTTGTGTGTGTTGTGTTTCTATAGTGTAATTGTAAATTTCAGTGTTTTGTTTAATGGTTTCAGTGTTTGCATATTCTTTATGTTTTTCACACATAAGTTATCAACACAATTACAGCAGTGCCCTGGAGGCACAGAAAATACATTTACATTACTACGTTTTCAAGTGTCTAATAATTGTTTCAATGTTTTTCAAAATGTATATTAATATTTGTCGTTCCTTTTCAATCGACATTATTCAGTTGCATCAGCTATGCTATGTGTATTGTGTCCTTCTCCTTGAATAATACTCCAAGATATAAGACATAAAAAAATTACCGGTACCGGTAATATTTTAATATGTTTTGCTATTTTTCCAGTGTCCATTATATATTGTATCTTAAGTAATTTCGTTCTATTTAATGTGTTTGTATCGGAACTACTTTACACCGCGCGAAGTCACCCCCCCCCCTCGCAGGGCTGGCTTGGCGACGTAGGATGCCATGTCTTAGTCGAAAGTAGATGCGTAGAGGAGCTAGACGTGTTTTTATCTACCCGGGTCCTTCATCAATTTTTGCACCAGCCATCTTTAGTTTTCAATAGTTATAATTTAATTTACCGGAACAGTTTTTACTGTTTTGACGCGGGGCTCCTCATCATCTGCCAGTCGGCGCGTCCAGGGGCGTAAGTTCGCACATTTAAGGATACCATCCGCCAGTGCTGTTTTACCGTTTTACCTACTGGAGAGTTTTGTGCTCCAGGTCTGCTTAACTGGCATTGGCCTTCTTCGAGTACCAGTCTTTTGTTCATGGTGAGTAAACTTCAAAAACCTATTCACGTATTTCATTTACAAGTAGTGTTTTTGGCTCATCCAGTCCTTAGTGATGCTTAACGTGAATGTGTGGTGGCGTAGGGACTGGCCCTAACAAGTCCCCGAAGATCCGTCGTTTGAGGGTGCAACAATCCACCAGTATGTAGCCTGCCCCGTGGTAATCGGCCTGTCGACCCTGGGATCATCATCAAAAGGGCTTCTGCAGTGTGCCCTTTCCCCACTATCCATCTTATCTCAGCTCCCCCTAGCCGGTCCACTCCTGTAACTTTGTCACCCATATCCCTTCCGACTCACCTACCAAGTCAATGTCATCATCTACATATTCCACCACTAGCACCTGCGTTACTGCCATTAATGTTCGTTTTAGAAACATTTTATAAAGGAAAATTGTTCCGCAAATATTTTTGGTTAGCCTGTTCTGCCTCCCATCTCCTCCAAACTAAAATTTATTTTGGTAGATACAATTTTTTTCTCACTAAATTAAAATCTTTTTGGGCGTCCTGTTCTGTCACTACAGACCTACCCCATTTTGACCCGTCTCCCTTCAAAAGTTTTTTTCCGCCTAAAAATTTTGGGGATGCATATGCATAACTCATCAAAGTTTTATAGTATACTAGCAGTCCCCCGCGGTTTTGCTCGCGAGTATTATTCGTAACTGATAATATTTACTTTAATTTTAAAACCTCTTTGTACACAAGATTTGTAGCCTACTTCATTCATAAAGTGTTCGAATTTCCAAGCTGCTAGTTGAACTAACTCTGCAGCAAGATTAGTAGCTATAGCTGTCCACGCGAAAAGCAGTCTGAAGTTTGACCCTGCCACTAACAGTGACTTCGCCTGGCAAATTATTTAAAGTCCTGCCAATTTGAAGTGGGGTAGTTACAGATACCTAAGGTAAATCGAATGAAAAACATGTGATTTACCCTGTGCACAACCATTGGTGACTGTGCCCTCAATTATACTATATTTTCAAAACATTCACTTGAATGTTATTGCCATTACAAAGTTTCAGTAGGTAAAGGTTTCGCGGAAACGTATTTGGTGCCCCAAACTTGAGATTAGTGAGGTGATATATCGTCGGTTTACTGTCAAAATTGACCAAGTCAAAATGAGATAAAATTATAAAAATGCTAGGAATACGTATATGTTGTTCACGAACAATTGCCCAAGTTTAAAGTCTATATGTCGTTTCGTACTTTTGTATCACAGTATAGTACCTTACCACATTTTTGTTAATATCCACAAATTAATAATGTTTTTAAATAATATAACATTTGACTTAATCTCAGTAGATAGGTTAAGTCGGTCCGAGGACAACAGGGTTCAGGGTGAGGAGCCGAGGAGTACCCGCCGCCATCTTGGATGACATCACCTGGCCTCCATCTTGTTTCCCGCCGCCATCTTGTTTCCGACCACCACCTTGTTTCTGGATGCCATCTTGTTTCCTACCGCCATATTGGATTTTCATTTTCTCCTGCTCCCTCACTCCACTCCTAATTTTTCCTACTCCCTCATTCCACTCATAATTTTTCCTGCTCGCTTATTATATCCAATCGTCTGCTGTAGGCAGCTATCTTATGTATCATATTTCCGGCCGCCATATTTAATTTTTAAATTCCCGCCAATTTTTCAAAAGTCATTTGCTTGCATGTTCTAGAGACCGCCATATTAAGGTTTCATTTTCTCCCGCTCTCTCATTCCACTCGTAATTTATCCTACTAACATTCTACCTAATCATCTGCTGTAGGCAGCCATCTTGGTCGCAATCGTGGCACACCATATCCACCATCTTGGTATGTAAAATCTCTCATCTTGTTTTTCATTTTCTCCTGCTCTCTAATTCCACTCATACATTCCTCCTGCTCTCTCATTCATCAGCTCCCCAGCTACAACTGTCATGTCCCATTCCTCCTCCTCCCCTCCCTTAACTCCCCACCCACCGACCTCTTCCTGTTTCCCATTGTACATCACCTTGGAAAGGGGTGTCGTAGTCGGCAGCCATCTTTGTCTCGTATTTACTCACTTGATTCGTTTTCACAAGGCCGTGTTTAAGGACGACATGGAATAAACCATAGACACAACTCTCGCCCCTATCATTACTATTATTTTTTTATGCTTACCTCCAGGCATCTAGATTGACAAGTCTTGATAAGTATTATACACAGAGGCGTATCACAGACATATGAAACAATGTCTCTCAACACACGCACTGTAAGTTTCAAAAAATCTAATTTATTTAAATACTAAAAACACTATATACTCAACACAAAAAAAACACCATATACAAAATATTTACACACTATACACAGTACACTCATTATCGAGGCAACTAGGCAGGTCCTAGCTCCACCAATGTCTGGAGGAGAAGAGTTTAGTCCTGGAAACGAGCGGTGGCGGTGTAGAGGACTTCCGCCATGACATGCTGAGTCTGTAGCTGGTGCTGCAGCTCCAGGATTTCCTTATGCTGGTCCCGAACCTGGGCTCACTGCACACGGGACTCTCGCCGCACTTCCTGCCCAGCATCCTCATCTTCCTCCTGCTCTTTCTGTTTACTATCGCTGTACACTTCGTCCAGGTCCCTGGTTCGTACGATGGATAAGCCCATTGTTGAACACAGATCGTGCTCACTGCCTTCATCCTGAAGGGGCAGAACCTCAACCTTGGAGACATCGGTCATGGTAGCCCTGCAGCATTGTCCTCGTCATCGCTCCACAGTAGTGGTAGAGATGGATGCACTGGTGTAGCTGATTTACGAACTGGCGACCTGCTTCGGTCGCACATAATACGATTGAGCGGTTGTGCTGGAGTATATGCCTCCTTATAAGTTGAATTATATTATCAAATGCTTCGACGTCTTCCTCTAGCAGGACACAGGACACTTCCTGTTAACTAGACAAGGCAATATTAACAGGTAGAGGTGTAAACACCGTCCAGACTCCCTGTACGCATCCTCTCTTCTGACATCGGACGGGTCTCTACACGCTCGCGGAGCAAGACACAACAGGTTCTGCGGCCACGCAGTGGACAGTCCAGCGCCTCGCGAGGGGAGAAATGACGAAACTGTACTGCTTACTCCCGACCAGCTCATCGCCTCGAGTTCCAACACGCTCAGAGTATATGTGCGCAGTCATCACAGCCTGCCTTCCAGACACACCAGTAGCAGTTACAACTATTCCCAGTAAAATAAAATTTGCTGATAAAAAATAACACAGAAATTTAGTTTTAAACAATTATATTTATTTATTCCTTCATACATAATTCACTATATTTAAACATAATGCCCGATTGGTGAATCCAACTATTGTGGCTTCCATCGAACCCCAGCCATCACACAAGAACCTTATTTCCTATCTTCTTCAATACCGTCTCGACCAAATATGTGTTTTTTGGATACGTGGTAACTGTATTATTATATATTGACACAAGCGCGGGTAATATATCCATCCACTTGTAGCTTCCTTTTGCTGAAAATTTTCTCCAGATGTCATTCTTCAGTGTACGATTAAAACGTTCTGTGATACTAGCCTTAAGATCACTAGGTATTTTATGTTTTGACATTAGTGCTTAAAATGACTGAATGTAGAATTATTTGCAGAGGTCAGTATGTAAATTCTTGCTCGAACCTCTATCTTGCAAAACAATATTTCATCGTATTTGTTGTATCCTCATCACTCTTAGTTTTTGTGGTCACAGAACACATATATTTAATGTAGCAGTCAAGAACAGCCAGAATGTACTTGTAGCCTTTGAACATGCAAGAATAAGAAATAATTTCAACCTAGTCTGCTTGATACAAGTTCTTCAAAGCAAACACCTGTACTTTACGTCGAGGATAATTTCGCCTTACAGGGTTGTAAAGCTCGCTAACATTATTTTGGTGTCTTATTCTATGTAATCATCTAAACATAAATATTCGTTGATACTGGATATTTCACTTGCTTGAATATTATTTCCAGCCTGCTAAGAGACAACTAGTATACATCAGTCTACAATTGCGTTAACATCATTCCAGTATACATATTCTGAAAGCCTCCCATCTTCCCTTTTCTTACGTAGATCGAGACCAGAACCTATGTATGACCCGCACAACTATGTGCATTCTCTGCAACCTGTCCTCACAACCTATGCATTCACCTCACTCTTCTCAATCAGCTCCTCACACAACTATGCGAACCCCACACACAACTATGCAGTCTCCTCACACATCACAGCCCCCCCCCCCCCCCCCCCCCCCCTACCCCCCCCCCCCCCCCCCCCCCCCCCCCCCCCCCCCCCCCCCCCCCCCCCCCCCCCCCCCATTACCTTATGCTAGGCATGGCTTCACACATCCTCCTCACGCTCCTCATTCTTCTCACCTCCACACATAGCTCCACCCTCTCTGCATACCTCACGCCATCCAGTAACAAATTCTGCATGCTTAGACATACTCGAGAGCTACTATATTTCATTTGTCATTAGTTTTGTTGTGTGGAAACTATGTTCCATTAATTTTACTCATGTG
>PNEQ01042429.1:0-14239 GCA_003012365.1 Medauroidea extradentata | reverse complement strand
AATTAAATAAATCACCATCTTTATTACTACCCTGAATTTAGGCTGACCAGCTCTTGGTACTGGAGTGTCAGTAACTCTGGCTAGCACCACTTATACAACATAAGCATCAACATGGACTTCAAGCAAAATTCATATAAAACACAATTTTAAATTTAAATCGAAAAGTTTACCCCGAGCGCAGGCTGGTCACTCTACAATGTAAATGACACAGCTCGTTGCCTTAAAAGTTTGTGTAATATTGGGTAGATAATGTATCGTGGCCCAGGGCTGGCCCCAGATTTTATTTCACATGTTAATAATCCACAGTATAGCCTGTCTCATGAAAGAATTCCATATTTTGAAATTTCTCTTCTGAGAAATGTGCCTGGCTGTTCCATTGTTTGGAGATTAAACCTACCTGGCTTCCTGGAAAAGCAAGGTTTGCACAATCCTGTTTACAGACACACTTCTCAGAAGTGGACTGAAAAAATGTGGTATTCTTTCATGAGATAGACTATATGTGTGTTTAATATATTTTTGTTGCCACTTATAATAATATAATAAATATATTAGTGGTTTTTCCTACAATGGTAGATGAGAGTTTATGTAAGTTCTTATTGTAAATTTAATGGTTAAGAGAAAGCATGTAAGTGGAAATTTATCCAGATTTAGTGTAATTAATTTTCTGTAACTTTGAACTAGTTTTATTTGAAATAAGTAACATTTTATTTGACAATTTGAAATAATATTATTAACAGTGACAAGAACAATTTTCCTAATATTTAAAATTTAAGAGTTTGTATTTGGTTTTTTATTTTATCAATATGGTTTTTGGCTGAAATGATATACAAATTGTAATTAACAAAGCTATATATTCCCTGTCAAAGCTTGGAGTGTAAGGAGAACAGAGATACCTAGCTAAATTTACACTTTACCAAGAAAACTTATACTTTAGTGCAAGACTGGCCTATAAAGACGACCGTTGAGAAATTGACACCATATTCAGAGGTGCCAATACAACGATTTTTCCCTTAGTTTATACGAATAATCGGGCCTTGCTACTGTTTTATAGTTGTCTCCGAATTACTACAGAATTTAAAATTTTCGAATTAATATGCATGTATTTCGATCCGTAGGTCTGTGGACCATATGATGCGCTATTTATTTTTCCACACTCCGGCACATCGACAATGTTTTGTTTCTCACATTTTTAGTTTGCTGAAACAATATCTTGCCTATTAGAGCGTATTTACAAACTAGTTTGTTTACACACCGGAAGGTGTTCGTATGCATTAGAACAAATCTATCTCCTACAATTGATTGTTATACTACTTTGGCCGTGGCCGCAGACTTCAGACCTAGCAATTAGTTGTTTATGTTGACTCATGCAGATGAATCTAGTTGTGTGTGGATATGGAAAATGAAGCGTGTTTGTTCATACAAGTATTGTTCAGAATATTCCCAGTTGTGGATTTGTTTAAGTTCTTAAAATGTATCTAAACAACACATGCTTTGTGAGTTGCGTAAATGTGACTTTAGTGTGAACACTGTCGCAAATATGTGGCTATCATATTTACAGTAAAAAAAGTGTAGCATTTTCGGTAAAAAAATGTCTAGCATTTTCGAAGTTAGAAATTTCTAGGAGAAAAAAAGTGTAAGTTATGCTGTAGATCCAACAACGAATGCTGAAGTTACCGGCGAAAAAGTAATGTGAATGTGTACACACATGTAAAAGCTGTGCTAAAATTGTCGTAAGAAATAACCATAAAAATTGAACACACACTTTTGAGTGGTGCGTGCTGCAACATACTGTACCACTGCCTAGATTCCGTAAGACCGTAAGAGTGATAGAAAGCTGTTAATAGCGTACGGTGTGTTTACAGTTATTTATATACAACTAATTTACTGCCATTGTAGCACAGGCTTAAAGTAACATGTTCACAATGGAAAACTACGGATTTTTCGCAAAATTACTTCTAAAAGCTTTGGTAAATGGGTGGCACTTCACCTCTGCATGTATATGGTTACAACCAATAGTATAACACACTGTTGTTGATTGGCCACATAAAATTTTTAATTTCATGTTTCTTTCATTTAATGACTGAATTATTGCTTATTATAAATATATAAAATTGATATGAAGAGTAAACTGAAGTTAATTGCTAATATTAGCATTCAAAAATTATGTGTTAATTTCAAAAAAACATAATTTTTTAAAATAGATTCCTGTAATGGCCACAGGGCGGCACCTGCTTCTCTGACAGGCGACACCTGTAGCTTGCACGCGAAGGTAGATTTGACATTGGTAAGATGGAGTGAAAGGCGGACATATGCTGGGAGATAAAAGATGAACGCAGAACCGATAGGGTTCTGCTGGTGAAGTGCTGGGAGCGAGTGGTTTTGTGCCATTAGCAGGCCATACTGTTCATTTTAAAGTATTTTTTCAAGTTGGGGTTACAGTTACACTTATAACATTTTCCTGGTTATAATGCTACCTTCATTTGGTCCCTAGAACTGATTGTAATAGGAAATTACACTCTTATAATGTTTTCCCATTTATAATGTAAACATTTTTTCAGTCCCTTGAGAAACATTATAACAGGGTTAGGGTTCTACTGTATAAGACTGTCTATAAAATTCTTGATGATCACCAGCTATCCATATTTATTTTAATATAAAGCTCTGAGGGTGCCTCCAGCAGACAGATTTCGGAAATAGTGTATTGAGACTAATGTTAAAACTTTGATAATAAGCCCCCAAAATTTTTTATAGCTTCACCGTATCCTTTTTCTCTACTTTGTTAAGTTGTAGGAACGCATTCCGTTTGTGTTTGATTAATGAGACGCTGAACTAGTTGTGGACAAGTGGCTAAGCAGAGGAATGCATCACAATAACTTTCTAACTTAACTCAAAAAGAACAATTCTACTTATCTAGAAGGTTGTGTGTATGTATGCTTGTGTACACATGTGTGCATACGTACACACATGTACAAGAGTTTGTGAGTAAATGGAGCCACAAAATGTTATTGGCAAAATGTTGTTCGATAACATTTAATTTGCCCAATGTGTCAACATACCACTGTAGTTAGTTCCCACTTTTGCTCCACTGATATCTTACTTGTCTTACTAATATTGTTCTGACCTGCATATTATGATGCAGGTTAAAATTTTGAGCAGTCCAAACATGATTCTATGTTTATTCAAATTAAAAAAATATTACCTGGACAAGGATCGCAAGAGAGGACTTTTTTTCATGCAATGTTGCCGGATTGTGCACATAAAATGTTATTGTAAAACACTTTGCCACTAACATTTTGTCTCAAATTTAGACCAGGATTCACATGATGTGCTTATTACTTGTTTGTTTCTGGACATCATATGATGAATGGGGTATTCAAGTGCCTATGCACAGAAAGTTATAGCTATACAGTAATATGTTTTATGCCCCAAAGTATTGTACCAGTTTTTGTGTTGTAATACCATAAGTGGGGGTGACTGGACACATGGGGCATCTTATAGGCATAATGTCAACCCAGAATAAGGGAATTCACTTGCCCTACATTCCAAATACAGTAGTAAATGTCCAGATAAAATTTCATGAATGTTTACTCATAGTTGACACACATGGGATAAAACCATATTGTGTTCAAGTCACTCCCTAGTATGATACTATATTGTCACATCGGGGAATAAGGGGGGAAATTAATAAACAAATCAACACAACTCAACAACATATAACCTAACATTAAACTGGGGGGGAGCCATCCACCACCAATCTGTTATAGGCCAGATTAGACGCCTCAAACATACACAAAACTAAACTTTAAAGACAGGTAAAGCGAAACAGTAACATGGGGGTAGTGAGTGGTAAACATAGTCAAAATAGAGGAATGGGATCTTTTCATGGACTGCAAGTATTTCTTATAATCTACAAATAATTACTTATTTACCAAATGTAAGACTGCACTTTTACTTACTCTACTAAAGGAAAATAGTACCTATCAGGAGTAATTAATTAAATAAAGGCAAATAAGAAAATTGGGTTCAAACAACTCTGTATTAAATCAGAGGGTTTAAAAAGCAATTCATCAGCTCGTACAATAAGCAAACAGTATTAGAATAAATGGCCCTCAACTAATTACAATTTCAATGCTATTTGTTACAACTTCGAAACGAATGAGGGACAGTTTCTGCCACAAAGGGAAACTCAAAACACACTTATTAGGGATTTGATTAGCAACTGCCCATTAAACACTAGATTACTTTACTGAGGGACACATTACTCTATGGATAAATGGAGGGGGGTGGTCAGAGACACAACTTAGAGACTGACTGACATTACAATAAAATTAGTTACTCTGTATGACTTTGTGTGACTCTCAGCTCGGACGTACTTTACTAATAACACACAAATACACTACTTAACTGATCACATTTTGTATCGAAGTCCCTCGGGGTTCCTCCAACCCTCAGCCTCGACGAAGGAATCAATCAGTCGAAAACCAATTGGTGAAGATGGAAGACACAAGACTAATGCCTGAATCCCGCCGAAATGTTTCTCAACAACTACTTTTATAAACTCCAGGCTTGAAAACTCTTCCTGGACGCTCAATGTGCATGTGGTCAAACAAACTGTTAACGTTCAACGAAAACTGATGGGGGTGTTGATGTTATTCCTCCGAAACATCTGCGCAGCGCTGAAGTACCAACATACACAATTCCAGGACTGCAAACCTGGATGACATCAAGCCTGCCAACTTAAACAGGTTTTCTCGGGCTTCTACCGAGAAGCATTCAGGGGAATAGGAGGGGGAAACAAGCTACGCTAGCTTTTCTCAGCTCGGCTGTGCAGTAAACCTACGTGCACGTGGCCCATGAGTACTGTATGCATAACTCATCAGCTGTTGTTTCGCTGCCAGTGACGTAACTAAATGCAGGTGGACAAAGTGCTCGTGCACGCACAAACACTGCGACAAGAAAAGACACTACTTCACTAGAAAGCAACAAAGAAAATAACACCACGTGTGTTGTGTACAAAATTACATTTAAATCTTACATCACCCAGCTCTACTTGGGATAGCAGCGGCCTACATGAGCTGTATCACGACTGTACCATGAAACAATCGCCTATCTCAGGCATAACAAGTAGATGTAGTAGGAGGGGGAGAATAGACAAAAACTCTACAGCACAATTAATGATACACAGCCGCTATTATTAAAAAACTAGAATTCATTAAACTCCGAAGTGAGGAATTATTTATAACATGGATCTGAACAAAAAAATTAAGGTATCTAGACAAAAAAACTAAAACCTGAAAAAGTCAATATAAATGTACTTTTTTTATTTTACAATAATTTAGTTTTTAAATACACTTTTAGATGCAGCTGCTACTGTACACAGTTACTAATGATTTCTGATTGAAGGTTAATGTTTCATTCTTATGATTTTCAGTGATGTTAGACAAATATATTATATTGTGCATGTCGCTAATATGACATTGGATTGTTTTTGTGTTGCAGAAGGACCTACTTCCTGCCATATTAATGATGATTATACTCTTCTCATTTCACAGCTGTTATAAATACAGTATCCACATGGACCAGGAACTTGTCCTCACACCCATACATTTAACTTAGGAGGAAAGAAGAGAGGGAATATCAGATACATAAAGAAGTGACAGAGGCAGTTCTTGTTAGACAGAAGGCAGAGGATGAATTTGCACAGGTTAAACCATGACGGCATGCCCAGGAATAGGAGGAAAAAAATAATCTTTAACTTTAAACAAGAAAATTTAAACAAGAGATGAGGCACAAGAAAGAGCTTCATTAGCTTGAACTGAAGCACAGAGAAGAAATAAATTAA
Source organism: Medauroidea extradentata (assembly GCA_003012365.1). Taxonomy (NCBI): domain Eukaryota; kingdom Metazoa; phylum Arthropoda; class Insecta; order Phasmatodea; family Phasmatidae; genus Medauroidea; species Medauroidea extradentata. Next base: position 8,397 of record PNEQ01042429.1, on the reverse strand, counting down.
GAAAGGCATTTGTTGGTTAGGGCCATAAGAGTGCATGGTAGTTAAATAAGTGCTGAAAACATCAATTCATTCCTATGCTTTTTTGAAGCCAATATGAATAAAATACTCCATGACTATCCTAGTTAATGGTATTTGTCAACTTCATGAGTAAATATTCATCCAGAATTACTCATTTGTTACGCATAATCTCTTGTGCTGCAGTTAAATGAGTGTGGTTCCAGGATCAGAGATTGTGCCTCAGAAGTTACTGGAAACAATTTTGTTTAAAACGTTTGCTAAAGCTATTGTCTAGGATTGCTATTGTTTAATTTTGGCAATTTGGCTTCAAGAAACCTACAGTTGCTTTTAGCGTTGAATTATGTACCACTCCCTCTTAAGAATATGGACTTTGGCAGCCCGGGCCATCATTATAATTTCCCAGCAATTTTTGTCTCCTAGACATTTGATGTAACATGACTTTGCTTATTCTGTTGCAAAAAAAATAATTTTCTTAATGCTGTACACTGTATTTCGTTGCACAATCGTCGCATCTAATTTTTAAGATGACAGAAGTGGTAAAAATGTTTTCATCGTGTAATCGTTGCACCACAATGTTTTTTTTTCTTTACGTTTGTGCACCAGAGATGTTAACTACGTTCAAGTACGAAGTAAGACACTATTGCCGCAAGAAACAATTATAGTTAGTACCAAAATATTCAGCTGGAATGAAAGTGGAACATCATAGTGCTACTAGTTTAACTGTCCGCCATCTTCTGTGTTTGTCTCGTGCGTGGACTTTCCCAACTGAACGTGACATATCTGTGACATCGTGTAGTAAAAACAAAGTTTGTAAATGCATGCAATGGTAAATTGGTAGCGGAAAAGCAACAAAACTGTTTCTTCATTATTGTAAATCACTTTCTTCTTCACAAATACAGTAAAACCCTGTTAAGATGTTTTTGAAGGGACTTTACTCCACAAACTTCTTAGCTGGGAAAATATTTTTAATGGGAAAACTAATTTTAAAACTTAAGTTATTACCGTTGTAAGTGCAGCCTTTATTAAATTTTATTTTGGAGTCACAAGGACAATTTAATGTACACTTTTCAGGGGGACAGGGCAAACAAGTGTAAATAGTGGGAAAGTGTAAATTAAGGGAAATCTTGTAAAACTCATTCATATTACCTTATTTAGTTCTTTTGTTTTCATGTTTGTATAACTCTCTTCAGGTAAAATCGAAGTGATAGTATCCATGCAAACAATGCATTGTATCATATTTTGTTACATAAAACTTGGTATAGTTTAAGTAACCAATATTGGAATTGAATATACTGTTATGGGAAGATTTATGGTACGTGCACATACCATTTCGAGAGAACACCTTGAAATGTTAAGGGATCTTATATTTTTTTACCGTTTAACACTTTTCATCATTTTCAATTTTTCTGCAATGCTATCATGAATTTAGACAGTTACAGTACACATTTGAAAGGGAATGGAAAGTTCTGTGCTCAGGTCAACTTTTTCGTAAAGAATAACACGCGGAAGCTGTATTCTGAATTATTTAAAATTATTAAATTAAAGTTTACATGAAGTATTTTGTTTTACATTAAAAATTCTCTCTTCTTCTTTTGAGTTTAAAAAATTTTAATACTGTTACCGTATGCCACAGTACCATAAATCATGACAGAATGAAAAAGTTAAAAGTCTGCAGTATGTAAAGAATTTATATCCAAGACATTTATGGGACATTCACTGTTATGTCTGTAAATATGTTATTTCTGGTAAAAATAATGTTTTGGCAGAAATAAATAGCTTGCTTAACACTGTTAAAGACCTATAGCAAGAACATTCTTAACATGCATGCGTGCTTGTGATGGAATTAAATTCATTGTACACACTTTTTACATTACACTATACAATCATGTAACAAAGCAAATGAGTTTTCCTCAGTACAACACAGCAGCACAATATGCACACAGTAGTTATCAATGTAAAATGAAATTTGATGAGTGTTTTTTTTTATTGTTTTTACACTAGACCCCCGGTTTTACGAATACTCACAGTTCCTATCATCATATTCATAAAATCACTACCTTTGTAAAATCAATAGTGACTTATTTGCCCCCACCCCCTACTAAAATTTTAAAATTGCATTTTTGCTGCAAAGTGCTACTAGTTGGACCACGACTTCTGTAGCGTTTTGCGAGAAATTACTTAATGAAATGATAGAAACATAAATTGATATTGTCCCCAAAAATGAGAAAACCCCAGATTCCGAATGCCTTGTCTCGAGCGAATAGACAGACTTCTGTAGCATTTAACGGAAAAATAAGGCAAAGTGATAGTTGAAATGTAAATTTATATCAATTGGCAGACGTCTTACGATTAAAATAACAACGCTGAACAGTAGATATGACCAACCCTTTTTCCCCAAAAAATGAGAAAACCGACCTCCTGAGTGCCTTGTCGCAAGTGCAAAATAAGTTTCTTTTTCTTTTAATGCAGAAAACTAGACTAGATATTTATAAAATAATGATTTTCACCAATAGACAAAGCTCTTAAGAAAAATAATGCGAAATTGGTGGCTACAATCTATTATTGTCACCAAAACAAGTATGCACTTGTGCACGTTGACTAGGCATTCATTAGTAGCCAGCACAATACCCATGTAAATTTTTCATCTAAGCAAGAAGGAAAAAGTGGATGTATTTATTCATTACACTGTTCTGTATAACTTCGGTATTGATTAAAAGTTACATCTATTCTCAATGTTTGATACAAAGTAAATGGATTATTGTACGTGATTGTAGTTAGAAGTAGCGATTAAAAGTAACGTCAAAACAATCCCTCGATGTTTGATACTAAGTAAACGGATTATTGTACCCGAACGTAGTTAGAAGTAGCATGCAGGGTGGACAGATAGCGCACATTTTCAAACGTTCACAAGATGGTAGATAGAAAGCAGCACTGTTGCATATGACAACGTTCAACAAGCCAAAAACGCCACATTTTGTTCTTATCTAAAGTTGTCCATAATTATGTGCATAAGTGGCTTCTAGTAATTGCTTTCACAGCCAGTATGTTACATAAAAATAAATTTGAGTTCTGGGATTACACAATACATGAATGTCTAATTTCCAAAATTTGACATACCCATGGTGCAGACAAATGTTTCTACGCTTGTTGATAAGTTGCGCGATTATCGCACTCTCTTGTGGAATGTACATTTTACGACATGCAGTAAAACACTGTTCAAGCAAATTATGCGTCACGTTAATTGTTTTAAGTATGTACTGTGTTAGCCCAGAAAAGAAAAATTAATTTCATGCTATTATCTTTGTGGGGTTCATGTAAGAACATAAATACATTTGTCGCGAGACGAGAGAAATATGACTTGGAGATGTGGAGAAATAGCCTAGAAGGAGGCTGCACTAGAGTTTCATGATCATATGCACATGCGCCAGAACGATGTGTCGATAGTAATGCCTCCATTTAAATTATAATACATAGTGGCGGAGAGAGTAGGCTGGCCTTGGCACAGGTGCGGCACAGTGCGGTTTTCAAACTGTCACTGCTGCATTTTGTAACGGATTTTCACTATTTTCATTTTATTTTTAATATTGTGACTTGCCAAGTAAAAACTGCAATTCCACAACTCATTAGTGCTGTGAATTAAATAATACATTTAAAAATCTCTATCAATATAATTCTGTAAAATTTTTTTGGTCATAGAATTTTGTTATTTTCTTAGGGTTCCTGAGACAGTATTCGTAAAATCGCTACCTTTGTTACATCCAGGGTTCATAAAATCGGGGGTTTAGTGTAATGGTTTTTACTTGATACTGTATTATATTGTACCATATGTGTGTGTTTGTAATATAACTATGTTTGATCATTACTATAGTAAAGTAACTGGCCTCACCAGACCATCGTTTTTGCTTTAAGTAGGAGTATGCTCCTGGGTTCATTTTTTAAAATTGTAATTAACAATAGTTAAACTTAATTTTGTTGTTTTCGGAGATTTGACACCTCAGAAGGCATGTCAGTGGGGCATCATATATATTTTGCGACACAAACGTGATGGGCAGTGAGTACCACCACACTATGTACAATGGTACATCTGTGTATGTTATATTTATTATAGACATGTTCCATATTCCTGCACTGGGAATCTGTTGAATGCAAATAACTTAATTAATTAATACTGCTGTTGGGAATTACTGCCCTTCAATATCAGCAAGAGTACACACTTTAAATACAAAACAACTCTCTCTCTCTTGTTAGCAGTTGCATGGGTCTTTATAATATGATTATGTAGCTTCTACTATTGCTGTATGTGAACCGTTATTCATCAATGCCAAATGCATTACATTTGTTAATTACTGTATAGAAACTACATGTTTTTCAACACTGTTTGTGCAAAATCAGCTGTTTCTTCTCCTGATTCAGAATACATTGCTCTTGGCCAAATAGCCTAAGAAGGTATCCATGATTTGAGAAATTAAAATTTCAAACTTTTAGTATCATTATTACTATTATGGTGTAAATTAATGTGACTTTTTTACTGTTTATTTTCAAACAGTCCACCATTCACGTGCATGGCCATTACAACTACCTTTGTGTCAATATTAGGTTTTATTCCATTAAATAATTGCCTGTAAATTTACACTGATCTGTCAGCAGCTGCACCATCTGTGATACGGGCAATCCTCTGCGATTTCTTGTGTTTTGCAGCATCACAAGCGGTAGGATTAAATTTCTCATGATGTCATTCAAAAACTGTATCTCCATTTAAATTGGACTTAGTGATACATTCAAAATGAAATGTTAACTAAATCAAGAACATACTATTCTCCGTTCACTCTAAGTTGAGTCCTGAAGTAAACAAATAAAGTAATATCATTGCACTTCGCTAGCTTCTAATTGGCTCAATTTGTGCGTCGCGCCGACGTACTATTTCCAACCGACAAAAGTGTGTACAGGCGGCATCATAGGAAACAACAACGCCGTATATATTAAAACAATATTGCGTGAAAATTTCGTACGTGTTATCGACATAGGGAAACAAAAATTACACAGAAACTTGATAAAAATATTGACATCATGAATAATTACTGTATATTTCAAAATTTAATAGTAATTGTCAAGTCATGACTAACTATTGTATTCAAATATTCCGGTATTAACGTAATGAAAATTTGGTACAACATGCAGAAAAAAAGTTGTCAACAAGATGAGTGATTAAACTTACTGTTCAGTCCTCCTGGATTATTTTGTACTTCGTTTTGGAAAAAATTACATTTTATAAATCTCCAAACAATCTGTCGATAATTCACGACACACATTGTTTTTTTTAATACATATTTTTATTTTATTTATTTATTCGCCTCTTCTTAATTCATAAACGATTGCTATGCGAGATTTTTATTCTTGCCTTAAAAACATCACCGCAGTTTGTTCATTAATGAAGACGTGTATCCACGTGTCGAAAACCATGCAAGACATTTTCACTGTTCACGTCCAGCATTCCATAACCTAATCTGCAAGCGTCGTAAATATAAACCGATGCGAGGACGGAACAAAATAGAACAAGGAACTTTGAATCGGACCACGTGGCCGTGGATCGGACGAACTGGAACGGAAAATGGACGAACGGAAGAAAACATTCGCAGTGACCACAACATTGACGCGTTAACGTCCAAAAATTCTTTGAAAAAACAAAACATTATATCTGATTGTGATATTTCTGACTTATTTTTACTGTGGTAATTATTACTGAACTAAACTTTTGGTATCTTCAAAGTATCGTACGTCTCTAAATACTGGCAAGTGTACCAAGAAACTCGTACGTTTAGCAGTGCGTCAGTCGTTAAAAAACTCGTGAACCAACTGTACGGACGTGTCGTCCGCTAACCATAATTAAAGTAATAAACATATAGCGTCGTAGATTGTGTTTGTAACGTCTGTATATTTTATATATTTGTTAATAAAACTCTCTCATTAAGTGATGAAGTGGTTAATTAAATGTACACGACAGATATCAAAGATCTATTCCTTATGCAAGATCACAGTGCACGGCAGTCTGCAGCCAATGAACATGTTTGTTTATTATTTGCTTTGTTTATCCTAAAACCCAACTTAGAGTGAACGGAGAATAGCTTTATAATTGTTCAATTCTTGAAAAACATAATCAACCAAATCAAAAATATCATCTAACAAACACACCATATTTACTATAATATTATTGTCCACCATATTTGCAACTAATTTTTTTTTGTCTATGGCCACTAAAGAATACTCATATTTTACTCTAACTCCACTCACACTTGAGTAAATTCTGAGTCGGAATCTCAAGTGTATTGCACAGTCGTGGATTTAAATTTACTCGAAGATAAATGTAATTGTTGCCAATGGATGAAAGTGAAAAAAATATAACAGATTACCGCCTTCTAAATGGGCTTGTTTGTCTCTGGGTAGTTGGTGTTTTCAACATGAACATTAAAAGATGGATTGTCGCAAAGACCTTTTATGTCATATAAAAATTATTGTCATAAATGTTTTCTGTTTAAGAAACTAAACAATACAGCAATATTCAGTAATAGACGTGATGTCTCAGAAATGGCTCCAAATAGAAGTTCTTAGTTGAAAGTTGCTCTAGTAGTCTATTACTGTGTTAGTATTAAAATATTATTCATTTTATTTGACTGAAGTCACTGAATTTGCCTCAGGTAAACCTCAAGGGCAGTGTCGGTTTTCCTCAGATTTTAGTCGACTTTCACTTGGCTTATATAACGTTATATAACGTTAGGTACCAATTACATTGTGCCATTAACTCATTTTGACCCGAAAGTGGAGAATGTAAATTTTGCATTTGGACCCCTTAAATATTTAGTTCACAAACATACTTTTCATCTAGATAAAAAGTGGTGAAACTATTCGGCAGAGAAATCTTCGTGACTTTCCAAGATGCAAGTACGTATAGGTAAATATAAATTGTAATGCTGGAGAATCTTAGACGACATGTAATTGGAATAAACATGTAAATTTTTGTGTAATAGTAATATTACAAAATGCAAAGAGGAAAACAACAAGAAAAATAAAAAATCATACAGTCGACTCTATGATTTCGATTCCTACTGATCTTGTAACCATTTCTTCGCATAGTAAATGTTATGGAAACGCCTAGAACGATCGTCAATCAAGTTACAAACTGTGTTACATGAAAATAATTAATGTATTTAATTTTAGGTTCTGACCACAGTCCTCACACACACAAACACACAAAATTTAAACAGTATAATTGTCTTTCTTAATTCCCATTAGTTTCATTGATATGCTATATATTTATTCATTTTAAGTAAATATCATTAATATGTTACAGAATTTAAGAAGATATTTTACAGTACATTACCGTTTAATGTTAAGACGATTACCATGTAAAACAATTAAAAGCTAAAAGCAACAAATATTTTTTATATTTAAAACCTATTAATTCTGTTAATGAATTCTTCTAGCACGATTTAAGTAATTTATAAATTATGTGCTTACATATATATGTATATATACAAGATGATTCTTAATTAAACAGACGCCTCTTAGGAGGTGATTCCTGACAAAAAAATAGGTAAGTTATGCCGAAAACATATATACGACTTATAGTCTATAAAGTGGATATCAAGGGTGTGTACGTACGCTTAATGTATGAAGTTTGAAAATGTGTTCGCGAATGTAAACAAAAATCAATGCAACATTAACGAACAACTATTTTGTGTATAGTTTACATGAACGAAGTAGTCAAATGGGCCCCTGCACGTTTTGTAAAAAAAATCATGCCCTTAACAGTATTAAATCACTAGTGGAATCAAATAATCCATTTATTTGTGCAAAAAGTGGTAGCAATGCATATAAATCAAATTCTTTTGAGCGATTTATAAAGAAAATAACCCAAGGAACAAAAAAGGTTCACTTGGTGTGATACACTCAGGGCTCTCATTCTCGGTCGAATTTGTTGTGAAGTATTTCTTAAGTTAAAATGTAACACCTGGTGCGCAACCTGTGTAATGTAAGCAGTGTGGGTTGTCTACCACACGGGTGCTTAGCTATATAAATTCACTGAGTGACAACTGAAAAGTAATACGAATATTAACAATAACTAGAGACATGAACTTTTCGCGAAAAGAATTTTGCCCCACTTTGTTCCAGTACCTTATGTGCACGTCTGCAGTTCTGCTTCATAGATATTGGCAGCGTGCCGTTGAACTGTGACGTTTCTCATTTGACTGTACCAATCACAATAAGGTTACTGTAACACCACACGTCTGTGATTTGCGTGTAAAACCCCACGACACACGAATGTCAAAACATCCAATCTCTGACCGTGAAGCAAGTCTGCAGACGTGCACACAAGTCACTGAC
>PNEQ01042427.1:0-14215 GCA_003012365.1 Medauroidea extradentata | reverse complement strand
TCTTATCATCGTATCTGAACAGGTATAAGCCAAGCGCGATATTCGAGCTTCCTCCCCCAAGTACTTCTTCCACCCCTGTCTTATCATCGTCTCTAAACAGGTATGAGCCAAGCGCGATATTCGAGCTTCCTCCCCCAAGTACTTCTTCCACCCCTGTCTTATCATCGTATCTGAACAGGTATGAGACAAGCGCGATATTCGAGCTTCCTCCCCTAAGTACTTCTTCCACCCTTGTCAGATCAGGAGGTTGAGGCAAATGCCGGTTTGTAGTGCGTCACCATTTCAGCGCCGCTTGAGGGAAATAGTTGTGCTTGTGGTGGGGGAAGCCATTACCTCTAAAGAAAAACCTCGAAACTTAATATATTCATGTTATAATTATTTACAGTAAAACTATCATTATAATGTGCAAAAATGTATACAGGATGTATCAGTACAGTGGTTACAAACTTTCAGGAGAGTCAGAGTACACCCAGACGATGGGAAATCACGTAGCAACACATGGTTGGAAACAATTTCCTGGTGAGTTAGTGACGAAACAAAACAGAAGAAGGAAAGAACACGAACAAGAGGAGACATGTTCATTATTCTTAATGCTGAATAAACTAAGGAAAAAAAATAACATAAAGAAACATGGATCGTCATAACCAGGCAAAATCTTCCCAGCATTTTTGCTCCATTAGTATTAATGAACACGTTTTCTCCTCTTGTTTGTGTCCTTTCTTTTTTGTGTTTTGTTTCGTAGTAAAGCGTTTCCGACCATACATTTCTATGTGATTTCCCATCGTCTGGATGTATCCTATCTCCCCTAAAAGTTTGTAACTGCAGTACTGATACGTCCTTTATATGTGCATGATTGCTATACGATTTCCTTTGCTGGTATACAAAATAAATATTTTTTTTTTGGTTTGAAATGTTTAATTTTCGAAACATTTTAATAAATTTTTATAATGTATTTCATAACAAAATTTGATAATAACCTTCATAGTCAACAACATGGTAAATTTGGAGATAAATTTGCGACGCGATGTGAAGCATTTACCGACAAAACCAGTACTTTTACAATGGCAAATGCGTGGGTGAAACCGAGCCTTAAGCTTTCGGAATACTGGTTGTAAATTTCATTCCCACCCTCATGTAAAATCGGCGAATACTTCTTGGCAAACTTAGTTCATTGCTTTAATAGAGCCATATTATATTTTCAGTGTCAACCCTTCTTGTCACGTTGCCGGCCAGATAACAGAATTCCATCAATACGAGGAACATGTAGACTCAGCGCACAATCACAATTCATGTCCAGCAACTTAATTTTTACTGCACATCCTTCAACCGTGGGTGAGGAGTCACTAGCCTGAGATACACTTCTGGTTGCCATTCCCAACTTTTTGAAAAGTTCTGTGTATTGAGGCCATATGGTGAGATGCAGCGTTGTCCACAAACCCACCAAACAGCACGTAAGCTTATGGCAAGCTTGCTTTTCACTTGAATATGGCTTGACATAGCAAGCTTATGCTCTATACTTGCGGCGAACCTGAATTAAGCTTGCAGCAAGTTAGCATTTCATTTGAATTCGACCTGACACATCAAGCCTGCTCACGAGACTTGAAGCAAGCCTGAATCAATATTGTGGCAAGCTTACAAATCACTGAATTTGACTTGCCTAAACAAGCTTGTTAAAAACACATGCTGCAAGCCTGAATCAAACTTGTGGCAAGCTTGCATTTCACTCTAATTTGACATGCTACAGTAAGCTGGCTCATGGGACTTAATGCAAGTCTGAATCAAGTTAGCAACAATATTGTATTTCACTTTCGTCTAACTTATATGGCAAACTTGCGCTCACGTCCAGCCTTCTATCCCCTGTGCTAATCATTGGTCTCATGAGACTTTCTGTGAATGTTCATCGATATTGATTGAGCTTTACGTAAACTTGACTTTGTCAGTTAAAATGCTCATTGCAAAGTTAGGTCGTTTTACATGTGAGTTAATAACTTTTACGGTATTGTATATAATTAAAGATAAACTGTAATAGTATTCTTTTAACAAGACTGTTGTCAGAAAATTCATATACTTCAGCATTTCAAAAATAAAGTCATGCCTACTCTTACAACGTAATCTTGTGTGTTCACCACGGGCTTGTGATTAACATATCTGCTAAAAAAAATGAAGAGTTATAGATTCGAATCTCAGGACCAGAAAATTTTCATGTTTGTAAGTAACATTTCAAGCTGACGAACAAGCAATATACAAGATAAATGGTTTTAAAAGTGCAAAATATAGAATAAAATCAAACGTTGATTTTATTATGCAGGATTGTGAATTCAAGCATGTAGCAAACTTGACACAACAAGCGTGTTACAAATAATATTAGTGTGATATGACCTGCCTCGTTACATGTAAGACATACAATGATCTTCGGCTGATCAACTTTGTCGGAGTTCTTACCATTTCTATGCTTATAGACTGGCTCGTAGAATGTATGTTTTGGCTCCTACCATATCCTTCACATCATCTTCATTCTCCATTTACATTTGTTATAATAACAGTTTTCCCTTCATAGCTGTTGTAGATAGAACATTTGAATCACTCTCTCTTTCATTGCTTCTGACGAACCCCTCATATTTAGGAAACAGTAATCCTATGATGTAGAAGGCTGATTTCTGCTTGTCTCTCAACTCTCTCCAGTGCTATTGTCGTAGTAAATGTTACAAAATAAATTAAATCTCCAAAACTGTCCATGAATCTTTCGCCAATGTGTCCATGAAATCGTCTCTGACAATTTGTATTAAAAATGCAAGTGCAGAATCTTTCATACTTTGCTGAGTTGTACGAAATATCATTAAATTACATCCAGTTTCATTAACGAAACCAGGCATGATGTCACTCTAGAGTTTCTTTGACATGAGCGCAACTGTCGCTCGAATACACACGTCTTCAACACATTGGCATGTTTTCTGAGAACTCTACCCGTCACAAGTGAACCATTTCTTTCGTCTTCCCAGTCCCCACAGCCTGTTGAATAACTGCAGAGTTAATAGAAGTATGAATGAAGAAAAGTCACTCGTTTCTTTCTGCTGACATGTTTTTACTATATTATGTATTTAGCAAGCCTACGCTATCATTCAAAATACAAAACACGATATGGACATAAACAATAACACTTTATAGGGCAATATTCGACCCTTCCCCTTGTACATTATCCTCACATCACTCTCAGTAAGTCACCTCTGGGGGTTTGATTAAAAAAACACAGTTAAAGCTAAGGTGAGGTACTCAAATACAATTACCAAGTTACGCACCAGCAGTCATGATCACCACAGCATGGCAGTCAAAACAAATGAACTCCTAACAAACATGCACGCTGTATTCATAACTGAAAAGGCGACCACAAAACAATTAAGTCAGCCAATCGCTGCAGCTCGTAGGTTGGTTAAGGCAAAGAAGATGAGGGAAAATTAAGTACCTATATGGAAACAAAATATCGCTTACCAGTGTTCCTTTAACAGGGTCACAGAAAGGGCAAAGCGTATTTGTTCAGACATCTAACAATTATTGAATGATAATAAAACCCAAACATGTTTTAAGCGTACTTTCCGAAGGAAAAAGTAGGCATATGAGACATCTTCCTGTCTCTCTCTCTCTCTCTCTCTCTCTCTCTCTCTCTCTCTCTCTCTCTCTCTCTGTGTGTCTCTAAAATTTTGAACCACTGGACTGAATTTTATCAGACTTTGTACACAATGCTTAGTAACCTGACTTAACTTTTGTACATTTTGCTCATGGCCTTTTCATATTTTTAAAATGGCGGTCATTTAAACAATTTCTTGATCAAGCTAGATAACTAAGAAACCGTAGCCTATATTGGAACTTCATCTAACTCGGTATTAATAAAAATCTAGCAAAATTAATAGACTTTTATGCATTTTGTCAATGTGGTTTCGAAATGGTGGTCATTATATTGTTAGCACAGAATTATATAACTCGGAAAATTCTTTTTCGAATTTCATTAAAATTAGCACGTATATACAACACACAAAGGCATGACTTTTGTCTATTTTTTTGCATAGTGTGTTTATATTTTTAGCATAGTATTACATATATGAGGTAATATTTTCCAGAATTTCATCAAACTTGGTACTTCTACCACATTTAAAGCTGACTTGGCTTTTGTGTGATTCTTTACTCTGGGTACTTATTTTCATAATGGCGACCATTTAATATTTTTATCTTAGTGACATATTTGAGGAAATATTTTGCCGAAGTTAATTAACCTTACTACTTTGTGTGTTAACTTGACTTTTGTGTATTTCGTTCATTCTATATTCATGTTATTAAAATGGTGCGCAATTTTTTATTGATTGCATAATGTGTCATTTCTCAGGAAATATTTTTTTCTGAATTGTATCGAATTTAGAACACAATTACTAATTTGTAAGCAGACATGACTTTGACTTTTGTATATTTTATTTATCCTGTGTTTATAATTTGACAAATGCGGCCATTATTTTAGTTTGGCATACCTGATAAATTTTTTTCGGATTTTTAATGTTCTTGGTACATATATACAGTTTGGTAAGTTTACTTGCCTTTTGATTTCGTTTTTCGCTCCCTTTATGTAAATATTTTCAAATTGGCAGTCATTTTTATACATTTAGATAAATGTGACATATCTGAGGAAATATGTATTTCGAATTTTATTCAACTTAGTTAACATTTAGCATACTGACTTGAGTTATGCGTATTTCGTTAATCGTGTGTGCATATTTGTATAATGGTGGCCATTTTTATATTTTTTTATCATAATATGACGTATTTGAGTAAATATTTTTCCAAAGTTCATTAATCTTTCCACGTATATTATACTTAGTTAACTGAGCTTTTGTGAATTTCCTTCATTCTATTGTCATTTTGAAAAGGGCGGCCATTTTTATATTTTGGGTAGTTTGACATCTCATAAAAGTTTTCCCCATATTTTATCAAACTGGGTTGGCATATATAATGTGTAAGCTGACTTAATTTTTGTAACTAAATTAATTGTATTATTTAATATTTCTAGACATACTTAAACAAGTCTAATGTTCAGTGTTCGTTTGCACCACTTTGATAAAAGTATGCTTATCAAGTATGCCAGTAACTTATGTTTAAAATTGTTCCTATAAACAGGAATTTAAAAAAATAGGACAAAAATGTAAGGAAACATTACCAAGAAAATAACCACATATAAGGGTAAAAATCTGTAAAATTTAACAAAATTAACAGTGAGTATAATTTCCATTACCATTACATAAACATTCCTAGCTTACAAGAACATAGAAAAAATCTTAAAACATTATAGTCCCTTTGATCATACATTATTTTTCATGCAATTTGAATAATTTAGAAATTAAAAATAGTTGGGGATGGCAGTGTTGCAGCGTGATAAAAGAATGTTAAGACAAATTTAAGATGTACTTGTTAAGTTAAAAACAACTTTAAACTCAGATATTATGTAATTACCGCTACGTCTAAACCATAAACTAAACATCGTTGATTGTAGTTGTTACATCAAGTTGGTCGAGGATAAGGTATACATGTGAGGCTTGAGGCTGCACTTTCCTCAATGCTGACTTCCTGCCAGCACCACTAGGACTGGTGCGTCTCCGGCTCACCAAGAGTTACCGAAGATGCTAAACGCAAACAACTACATAATGGTAGTTACATCACAACCCACCCAAAAACTGCGTAAGCACGGGAACCACTGTGTAGCTACGTAAGAATACAGACCAAATAAGTCAGTAAAATCAATAAACAAATTGGCAGGCACTTGGGGAAAAATACAAAATACAAGGTAAAACCTACCCCATGCGGAAAAAAGGCCGGGTTAAGGCATGACAAATGGGTATAAAACAAGTGATGTCCAGCGACCTTCACGCCACGATGACAAAATAAATTATAATCTCAGTAAACACACAAAAGTACAGCAGTTATTTTTAATTAATTTTGTATTACAAATAAATTTTTTTACATAGAAGTTTTCATGTCTAAACCTGATAATCACTCATAATAATTGATCACGCCATAAAATTAAGAGAAAATTCGTTTCATAACCATATTATGCACACAGTATTTAACAAGCAGTTGATTGGTGTAATTTAAAAATGTGAAGCGTAAAATGGTTATTACAGTAACTACAAAGGTCACCTGAAATCATTTGCTATAAAGAAAAATAATTTTAACGAAATGTGTTTCCAACTTCAAAACATATAAAAATAATGACATTTATACCACTAGGAGTCACTGCTGAGCTAAAAGCAACTGAACAACAATGTCTAAAATGTGTAAGAAATTTAAACGTTTATGCCCCTGCTAAACCCAACCAAAGTAAGTGTAGATAAACTCATTTGAAGAGAAAAATATATTCATGAACACTGAAAGCTGTTTTCCAATGAACTTGTGTTCTTGGTATAGTGACAGAGGCACACACGAGAGCAGAGGCTAGTGAGAGATGTCTTACCTTGAGCTGGTCACTTGTCATCATAGCGTGGTCTCTGCTGGCCAGGTAGTATCTTCACACCAACAACTGACTACTCCACGACATACAACAAGGACATTTTATACCGGCCCTGCACACAAGAAATTGCGCTGCCACTCAACTGACACGGCGATATTAGTCGTCAACGCTATTGGACATGCTGCTTGACGAGCTGTCGTAACTGAGAGCTTATCTGGTCGCTCTTTGCCTGGAGCGCACATTGACAGTAGGATTTGCTGCGGCCACTCACACTGCACGGATTGTTTGTTATTACTAGTAGAGGTCTGCTTTTGTATCCGCTTATTTACTGTGAGTCATTGTCACTGCAACTGCATAGCCACTGTTGCCACCTTTGACAAACGTCCCCTTCCTATTAGAAGATTGCAATTCCAAAACCCCAAACTTTAATATAGAATTCTCAGGGTCTCCATAAGTTTTACTATTTCCCATATTAATTTTCGAAGATATACTATATTGCAGATGTCAATATAAGTTCACTGCTTTTATCTATTCCATAGTGCAAAATGTTCCTGTAATAGCACTTTTATAACCATTATCATTAAGCCTCTACTTAATGAAGCCATATTTCATATGAAGTAATTAATAAGGGTTTAATACAATCAATAGCGGGAAACGTCTCTTGAGCAGAACCTGAAAAACTTCTAATGGTGTAAATAAATAACTGTCTAAACAAAGGTGTTGTGCGAAACACCAGAAAACACAAACTTCCATGCACGATCAGATCCTAGGATGAACGTTGCCGCTGATTTCTTATTGTATTTCGTGGAAGTCTACGTAGTTATTTATTGAGGCGCGTGGTATTCATCTCAGACTGTTTGTATAGTTAACACATGCATACATTTCCTGGAGTCTCTACATCTAGTTAAAACACTTTGCTAAGCACACGGACTCTTTGAAGGCTCCACCTACATGTATCAGTTTAGCTAGTTAGACGCTACAGTGGCAAGTATCTATGAGGACTACACAGAACTGCACTTCCTGCCACACAACTGCCACACAACTTCCCCACAACTGCCACACAACTGCCCCACAACTGCCACACAACTGCCACACAACTGCCACACAACTGCCACACAACTGCCACACAACTGCCACACAACTGCCACACAACTGCCCCACAACTGCCCCACAACTGCCACACAACTGCCACACAACTGCCACACAACTGCCCCACAACTGCCCCACCACTGCCACACAACTGCCACACACGGAGCAGATGCACTGCTTCAGCTGTATTGCTGTCACTTGGAGAGCTTCCAAATGTGGCATTATGATTACTATCGGTGATACGTCTCGTCACAATATATAGTTGGTATTCTAATGATCTAGACGTTAGTGCGGTGAAACAGCAGAGTGCAAGTACCATTATTATACATTTCGGACGCTAGGTAATAGTACTGTGATATATTTGTGAGCAATTAGTGTTTTTATCCATACTATACACTAGGAAAAATTATTGTGAAAGAACTGTATACAAGTACTATTCTTATTTTACTCTGACATTATGAACAACTATAGTGATATATCTGTGTGAAATTACTGTCCTTATCCATGTTAGACACATTGGACTATATTGCGAAGCAGCTGTGTGCAAGTAACATTATTTTCCATGTCGCAAACTAGAAAATAGTACTGTGATATACCTGTGCAAGTACCGAACTCATTCTTGTTGGAGGCCAGGAAATACCTTTGTGATACATTTGTGCAAATATCATTCTTATCCACGTGAGCCACTAGGAAGAATATTGTAATAAAACATTGTGCAGGTAACATTCATATTCGTGTTGGAGGCGCGGAAATAGTATGGTAAAGTAATACTACACGCCAATTATTCTTAACCAATTTGTAGGTCTCAGAAAGAGTACTGTAATACATCTGAGTGCAAGAGTACCACTCTAAGCCATGCTGCAGCGCTCAGAAACTGTATTATTTTATCAATGTGGTTAAGCAACACACTCATACGTGTTGTAAGACATGAAAATAGTATATTGATATAACATTACACGCTCCTCATATCTATTCCGAGTATATGCTCCTCAAATCCATCCCAAGTACCTGCTCCTCGAAATAATTTTATATAATTTTAAGGTTGAGTTAGTTATATTACACATTTTAGGGCTAGGGATATTAAAATTTTGGGTTGGGTTGTTTTTTTTTTTTTTTTTTTTTTAGGTTGGGTTATGTTGTTTTATAGTTTATATTTTTTTTATTATTTTGGGTTGGACTGTTTTATATATTTTATTGTTTTTTTATTATAACTATTTTTATAAACATAATGAAAATTTATTCCTTATAAATGGAAGTTGAAAATTAAATTCTCACCACCACAAGCCAAAAGTCTTCTATAACAAAACTCCTTGGAAATAAAATAAAACCAACCAACGAAATATTTGAATTGTGGTGCCTTACAGAAATTCTAAATAATAAAATTTTGTTACAAATATTGGAGATATTTACACAAAGGAAGAATAAAATTAGAAGAATTTAAAAATTTTACAGAACATTTTGTGACAGTATTATGGTTGTTAAAATAACTGACTTTATAGATTGTGAACGGAAAATGACAAACCGTAAATTTCTTGTAAAAAAATCTACTTGTGTTAGTTTTAACAATTTTTTAAGATCTAGATTTTCTAAATTTGGGTTAGCAGGACATGTAATTAAAGCTAAAATTCATTATTTATTGGATTCCAATGTACAAACAATTTGTGGAGTTAAACTAATTATCGACAAAGATATAAAAGTTATAAACAAAAAATATAAAAATCCTATTGCTATTCCTTATAAAGTACAATTTCCAGATGTTAAATTAGATATATTATTAAAAGAATTACCAGAAATATTAAAATAATACAAAATAACATTATTATTTATTAGATTTAGATATAACACAAGATTTTCTTCGTACTTTTAACAAAGAAGGAATGATTAAATATATACCAAATAATTTTAATTTTCGTATACAGGGAGAAAAACATAAAGGATAATTTAGTGTAATAGTTAATAATAATAATAGTTCTGTTGGAAAAGATTGTTTAACATGGATAAATTCTAATTGTAGAATAAAAATTTAAATTAAATATATTTTCCAATTAACACCCCCTGGAGTAAATAAAAAACTTGATATTATAGTCAAGAGGGCGTCGTACATAATTCAACGCAAAAAAATTTAAAAAATAATAAATAACCGTAAAAAGAAATGGCAACATGTGAAACTTATGGAGTTACTTACGATAAAAAGTACAAAAAAATCACGAGAGAGGAAGAACACATTTAGACGCAAAAAGAAATTGCAAGAATTTGAGTCAGTTGGTGATTATAAAATACAATTAATAGAATCAGCAGCTGAAGGTAGATGAAAAACACATTCCATTAAAAGTACATATGATGATGAAAAGGACCCAAAAAATTTTCTTGAGAACATAAAAGAATTTGTAATAAACAAAACAAAGGAAGAAATACAGCAACATAAATTTTAAAAGTAAATTTAAAACATAACCTCTAATTTTAAAAAGGAACAAGTAATAATGAAGAATATTACGATGGAAATGCAAAAACAGAAAATCTAATTATTTTAGAAACAACAAATTTACAAGAATATTACGGAAGTGCTATCTCAAAAATTATACGGGAAATACTTAATTTTGAAGCCCAAGTATCTCAATGGACAATAAATAATATATTTGGTTCTGAAAAAAATTTCTATAAATTAATGTTAATAAAATTTCTTTGGCAAAACTATGGGAAATGTAAGAAATAGGGTTAACATTAGGTTATGTTCAGAGACTAAACAAGTTGAAAAATTAGTTGCTAAAACTAATTTTAAAGAAAGAACTATATTTAGTAGAAATTTGGCTGCAGTTCATGTGCATATAACAAAATTATGTTTCAATAAACTCACTTTATGTTGGAATGACTATACTAGATTTACTAAATACTTTAATGTACGAATTTCACTATAATGTTATGAAGCAAAAATAAACCGAAAATATTGAATTATGTTACATGGACTGTGATTCTTTTATATACCACATAAAAACACCGTATTGTACGGAGATATGAAAGAAATTATAAATTACTTTTATACTTTCGATTATGAAAAAAATAATATTTATAATACTCCACAAATAAACAAAAAAGTTATAGGAAAAATGAAAGATGAACCATTTGTAAAAATAATGGAAGAATTTATTGTATTGAAATAAAAAATATATACTGTTAGTGTTGAATGTGATGTTAAAAAACCAGCAAAACGAATTTAAAAATGTGTAGTTAAAAATGAGATTACACTCTATGACTATAAATATTGTATGTTTAGTAAAGAAATATTGTACAAGAATATGAATCTTATAAAAAGTAAAAAACATTAATTTTTTCAATAGAATGTTGAAAAAAATCATAAAGTTCTGATGAAGATAATATATATATTCTTAAAAATAATGTTAATACATTGCCGTGGTGGCATTATATTTAATTTTGAGGGTCTTAAATTATTATTCTTTTAATTCCGTTGCATTAGTATGAAATTTAGATTTAAAATGATAATATTGAATTTGCATAGAATATTTATTTCCAACATTCCCAGTCATATTTAATACTATAATAATTTTTTTCTTTATTCTAAACAACACCCTATCCCATTTGGACTCAAAGACTCAAGTGGTTTTTGTGCTAAACATACCAAACAAAATTTTGTTCCATCGATGGGAGAAAAACACACTCTTTCCCCATTAATATAACGATATCTAAGTCTCCCATTTTGATTATTGTTTATATCTTACATTCATATAAAAAATATTAAGTTTTATTTATTAATTTTAAAATACGAAGAAATTTTTGCGCCAAACCAAAATTGACGGTCTAATTTTTAATGAAAAACTGAATGGGTGAACAAAATGTTCACCCTTAGTAATTAATGAATCGGGTTTATATTCTCTCATTTTATCATCCAAAAGAGAAGCTAAAAAATTTAATAAAAATAATATCTTAATAAAATTTGTTTTAATAAATAACTAAGACTTCTGTAACACATTAGAATGGAGCAGTTTTTAAATAATAAAAATTATCAACTTTCATAAAATAATAAAACTGTTTCTGTATTCTAGATTTTTAAAAAATGAGCCTTGGTTTATAGGTAAAGACGTCGCTGAAATTTGAGAAAACACTGATACGAATTATGCAATTAGAAAACATGTGGAGGGAGATGACAAAATAAAACATGAAGAATTTTAAAACCCCGACAAATCGTCGGGGTTAAGGGGTGATGAGAAATCAGCTATTTTTATTAATGAGTCTGGTCAATACCGCTGGTTTTTATCATCCAAAAATAAGAACAAAATTAAATAAATACAATATTTATGTAAATAAAATATTTATATAATTAAATATATTATAATAAATACACAGACTTAAAGACTTCTACAGCAGATTAGAATGGAGAAGTTCTTGGATATATAACATAATTTACTTATTTACATCAATAAAATTGTTCCTGTTATTCTAAAAGAAAAAATTGAACCTTGGTTTACAGCTAAAGATGTAGCTGAAATTTAAGAACATATGAATCCTAAAAAAGCAATTAGATATCATTTTAGAGAAAAGCATCGCATTAATTTTGAAACTATATAAAGGGAACGATACGTTCCCCTTAAGAGGTAATGAAGATTAAAGGGGCAACGATTCGTTCCCCCTTCCAATTATTCAGTTAAAATGGGGGAAAGATTCGTTCCCCTTTATAGGCAATGAAAAATCAGCCATTTTTAACAATGGATCAGGTCTTTATTCTTTAATTTATTTTTAATAAAAAATGAACTAGACAAACAATACTTTTTAACAAAATATTCATCTAAATAAAATGTATTTTAATAAATAAAAAGACTTCCATCACAGAATGGAATGGTGAAATTCTTGGATATCAAAAATAATAAACTTTCATACAATAGTAAAACTGTTTCTGTTATTCTAAATCAGAAAAATGAGACATGGTTTAAAGGAAATTATATTGCAGAAATTTTACCATCGATAAGAAAAAACGGTGAATATAAATTACAACAACTAGAACATAATAATACATCAAGAATTAAATTAAATAGAAAATAAATTTCGACAAGAAAAAGAATAAATCGCTATAGAATTTGAAAATAAACTAAAAATTAAAGAACACGATCTCCAAGAAGCCAAAGGAAAAAATATAATAATAAGCAAGATACACAACAAAATGTAGAAAATAGAATAAAATTATATTATTTATGCCGTCAGTACAAAATTACTGTTACAAGTTTGAGAGCACAAACTTTATATGTGGGCAATTTCCATGGGTTCTTTGGGATAGAGGTCTTATAATTACAAATAAAAGAGTTAAATTAAGTACTGGATTTAATAGCTCACAAAGCTACGAAATACACAAAACAATAATCAACTAGAACTCTCACAACACAATTTAGTTATGCACACAATTACTCCTGTGTCACAGACACGTTAATTAACTTTGACAATTAAAGCACAAGAAAAGTCTACCATCAATTAATTAAACACTATAAATCACAATAAAATTCAGTCATATATCCAATCAAAAGTATTTCTAATAATGACAATGTACAACCTTATCAGTCCGAAGTGGTGCTGGCTCACCATGTGCTGCGCAGCACCCCGAGTGCACTGCTGTCTTCACTCTTGAGGTCTTCAGTTCGACTCCCGTCGCGCACCTCCTCTTCGCCTGTCAGCCCGCCGCAGCAGTCCTCTTGTATCGCCAAACACTGCTACGAAGGCAGGGGGTCTGCCGCCTCACAGTAGACTTTGACGTCACCAAGATGTCTTCACCAGTCTCTCTCCACAGGCGTAGCACCTTCCTCTAGCACTTCCAATAGCGAACTCTCCTCAGATGTGCCGATTATGTGCTTTTATACTAGTCCAGACAGTCGGGTGTTCCCCACATTACAGGGGTCTAAAAATAGATATTTCATCATGTTTCGGATGTGCTTGTAGTCACGTCGGCCGCCCTCGAAGGGTTAAGATGCAGTTGGGACAGGTATCTATGACGTAGTTTTGGCGGGATTCCCACTATGAGCCACCCGGGCTTTGAATCATCGGCCAGCCCTCAAGGTGTTACGAAACAGCTGCCGACCACTGGCCTCCAGGTACATGGCACGCAACAATATATATATATAGATTATCCGCTCCTCATGTCAATCCCTCGTACAGTGATATTCAGAATTAATGAGCGGGGTTGAAAAGTTAAAGTCCACTTCGAATAAGATCGGCTGTTAACCAAATGTAACGCCTGTGTACCTAGGCAAACACCCAGCACACATAAGAGTCACCTATCACGGTGAATGTGGGAGCCCACGACATACAGTCTTTCTTTAATTGACCGTCCGTGCTGACCACGAAATTCTTGCCACAAAACGAGGGCATTTGATTGGTTACGTTGCGAAATACTTAGTGACTACCTTGTCGCCTAAGTATGAGGAAGAATTTCGTATATCACTCTGCACACTGAGAGAAAGAATTGTTTCATTATACTAAATATATTTGTTTGGGTGATGTTTGCTTCAGCTAAACAATATTTTGTTGGTAATACCAAGCTTGGAGTCCTTCAAACAAAATTAATTATTTCCCTCGACCAAATTATTCATTTAAACGCAATTTGTTTGTGCCAAACGTATATTTGGTTACTACAGGACGTCGAAT
>PNEQ01042426.1:0-14238 GCA_003012365.1 Medauroidea extradentata | reverse complement strand
ATGGGTGTTCTAACATCTGTGTTTCTTACATAAGACGTTTCTGTCATCTGTGTTTCTAACAAATGTGTGTTCTATATTATGTGTTTCTACCGTGTGATTGTTCTAACATTTGCAATTTCTAATGTGTGTGGTTTTTGTGGTGTATTCTATTATATGGCAGTTCTAAGTTGTGCGTTTCTAACGTATGTGTGGTTCCCGCTGCTGTTACAAATTTGTATGCTATCTGAACTGCATTAAAACTGTGTAGGTTAGTTTGTGACGTAAACTCAAATGAAATAGCTTGATAACAATTACTGTCATATAGTAGTTGGTTTGGAATAAAGTTAGCACTCCTAAAGGCCCTGCTTATTTTCTATTTTCAGCCAGTTTGTATCTTTCTGCTGCACGTAAATATAAACATTGCTACATGCTTTTATTTACATAGGCTTGTACAATGTTTACAGTTAGTACTTTACGTACATTAATGCAAAAAATACTGTCTACACTATCTACTCATTAAATACGTGGATTTTGAATACCGTATTTACCCCTGTACCACCCGACCCCTTGTACGACCTGTGCCCCACATTTTCAACATACTTTCAAGAAAAAAACATTTTGTTCACCATACAGTTCCAATTTAATTGCTTTTTGTTCAAAAATATGTTTACATAACATTAAAATATTATGGCAAGTTAAATATGTGGCTGACGTCGTAAGAATTAAATTACGTCCTCCTGAAAGTATAAATAGTGCTCGGCACAGTTTTACATGTACGAAGCAGCTATGATGAAAGCTGGATTTTGGCGGGTACGCTACACAAGAGTCTAGCAGGATGTACTGCACTCTGTTGCCAGTTGTCAATATTTTGAGAGCACGTTATACTGTGGCTCTTTCTGCGGAGCAATGAATCACTACCTCAGTTGTGGTTCTCTGCCGGTGCACGTTATAATGCTGTGCTGCAAGTGCCTAGATGCTCGCTCATCGGACCAGGCAAGTGAGACATAGGATCTAGGTCCACGCCGCAAGCTCGGCATGTCCCAGTGGGCCGGCAGCTGCCGACGCACAGCTGTTTCCGTGGCTGACGGTAATGCTGTTGTTGTGTATTTACCACTCACGGGCTACAATCTTATGTTGAAGGGTTTCACAGTTATTTTTCCGTTACTATAACACCTTCCAGCAGTCTGTGATGTACGATAAACCCAACTTTTCCAGGTCCTATTTGTCCAAATATCTTGATTTCCATGTTAAAATGCATAGTCTTTTTCTTCACAGAGGGAATAACTCTTCTTGAGTTTAGTTTTCCATTCCCCAACAGATACCGTATTTACTCGTATATAGAGCACACTTTTATTCCAAAACAACTGATAAAAATTCAGTGGTGCGCATTATACATGAAAAAAATAACAAAAAAATAAGTTGAAAAAAGGCTGTGAGGCATGATGGGGGGAGGGAGAAGGCGGAGTTGTAAACTGGTGGGTGTCAAGAATGGGAGGAAGAGAGAGAGAGAATGTTCCCATCACCTGATTCCTACATCAGTAATCCTCTTCCTTCCCCCCCCCCCCCAACACCTACTGTAACTACCAAAAAAACCTAATTTTTTTTTTGGTTTGGCGTGGCAGAAACTAAAGTTCGTGGGTGATCAGCTATCGTTCCACGGGGAAAGAGAGGAGTAAAAAAAGGGTGACACTTCTTTTTTTTTATTTCCTCCTAGGAGCGGAAAGGCAAGGCAAGGTGGTGGTGGTGACCGCACAGCCCTCTGCTTATAGCCACCTCCAGCCGCATTCCTGAGCCTTTCTTTCTTCTCAGCTCTGGACAGTAAATAAAAAAGGCAAGCTTTCTCTGCTGTCGCCCACGTTATCTTGATGAGGGAGGGGGGAGGACTGTTGTGTAGGTATGCACACACACACGCACACATGCGTGACCTGCTGCAGGCAGGCAGCGAGCGACCTTGGCAGGCTATTTATAGGTAGCTGAGGACAAGGGTGAGGCAAGTCACAACCTCCTTCCCCCCCTTCTGGCCACTCTTCTATCCTCTCCACTGTCACACTCTAGCCAGTGTGAATGTTATCGTTCCTCTCTCTTTTCTTTGTTGTCCTTCCTCCCTTTCCTGACCGATCCACCATAGCATTCCCTGGCGCTGCTTCATGGTCTCTTGCTCTTATTAATTTTTTTACATGCTAGCAAGGCACTTAAATTTTTTTCCATGGAACTTGTTGCAATAATCGTGGTGCACACTGTACTGTACACGAGGGCACACTATACACGAGTATATATATATATATAGGGGATTCGGAATAAAGTGAGCACTCAACAAAGTCCTGCTAAAGTTCTATTTTCAGCCAGTTCGTATCTTTCCGCGCGTAACGGCTAACTATGAGATGTGTCGAACCTCTCCGGACAAGGCACTTAATGTTTGCTCGTGTAAGTAAACTGTGCAGTCAGTATGAATTGATACAGTTTAATAAAATAAAAGCTTTTTAATTACGTAAATTACGGTTATGTAGATTTCGGTTGGTATTGTTTCTGTATTATTGTATTTAAATGGGAAACTATATGGAACTATATTGCGCAATCTCGCTGTCAACCATACAAGCTGTATGGCAACCATAGTTAATGTTGAATTATATGCAGTAACGGCTAGTGATTTTTTTCAAAGGTTAAATTTTTAGTGCTCATTTATCCCGAATGGCCATGTATCACATGAATAGCGCTATATACCATAGAATATCTTGAAATCATTAACTAATGCAGAGTAAGTTTTTCATCCTATTAGCATGTGTCGTATAAATAGTATCATAATATGCATAGTTGGTTGAATAGCTACAGTTTTATAAATTGTAATACAAATAGTTCAAGACATTGCACTAACAAAAATATATGCTGCATACTTTATTCCGTCAGTTTTTAATAATATGTAGTTTCCCGTGTACTTTGGTTAATAATTTAGTGTAGTGACACAACTCGTATATTTTATCGCTGTGAGCAAACAATCGTCATAACGCCTTGCATCTTTGTTTGGATAAAATTTCTCTATTTCTCTTAAATTTTTAAAATTTTTTGTTGTTTCTTATAAATATTGCAAATCTCATAGAATTCAAACTTGTTAAGTGTACAGTATACCGTACTTTGGTTCATTAGTTTCTGATTTTGAGAATATCACATATTTTGCTTGTATATTACATTGTACATATTGTTATTGTTTGTACTCCATAACATGGACCTGATAAAAGCCATTTTTGTGTTAGACTTTGTTATTCCGGAAGACAACTGGGAACTGGACTCTGATGACTCAGCAATGAGCTCATATGGTGATGAAATGGAAATGGATCTGAACCAGTTGAAAGCAGGTGGTAAGTACTGTATATTGTCAGAATAATTTTTGCATATGTTACGTAGTTTTTTGTGATATTACAAAATATTGTCACAAGATTGTATTTTTCTTATTAGTCTGAGTTTCTATACTTAGGTAGTATGGTTTTTAACAGTATCATTACTGTATTATTAAGTGCAGATTTTTGACACTGGCTTCCATTATTCTAATATTGTGTTTTTAGTTATGATCATGGTTTTTTTAGTTATGATCATGGTTTTTTGAGGGAAGGCCTAAAGCTCTTTTCTCCTCTCTCCCCCATCCCCCTTTCCACTTTCTCACTCTTTAAGAAATCAATACTAACTTGCTGCTATGATGATTGTAAATTTATTGTGATTTGGTGATACATATTGCTGTGTGGTTTTGTAATGCTTGGTTATCTTAAATGAATTTATTTATTTTATTTCTTTAGCAATAGAAATACATTACAGTACCTTTGTTGGAAGTATGGAATATTGTTAACTGTCAGCACTTAATAGAACAGAATTTGAAACAAACTTGAGTGCTATAAAACCTCATGAACTTTTAGCACAAAGTCCTCTTCTTTCAACTTTGAGTAAAATAGTATATTTAATATTAGTTTCCAGTCTTAATAAAATCTAGTTGTATTTTATTTTTGTTTCAAGACCAGTGTAAAAAATACCATATTTGCCGGCATATAGGACGACCCTGCATATAAAACGAGTCATGGTTTGAAGGTAAAAATCTTGAAAAAAAAAAAGTTAATAATTAATTTTGAAATTCCTGGCAGAAAAATATTTTTTTTCTTTTGCCAGATTTAGTTTAAATATTTTAACGCATTTATTACTGTTATATAAACATCATAGGAGACACGTAAACTAATCAAATTGGCTACTGATGCCCTCCAGGCACCCAAGAGCCAAGGAAATTCACGGGCGGCACACGTGGCCGGTGACATAAGTTCCTGGCAGCTGTGCGCGACTTGGCAACGCCGGAGTGAGGCACGCTGCGCGCTATATGGCAACGCCGGGCTACAACAGCTGCTTGCAAGGTCATCGCATTCCAGCGCACTGTTGTCGCCTGCCAGCCGAGCACTAGACAGTAGACACATGTATGTGTGGTACAGTACCTAGATCCTCGTTTTCTCCGCCCGAGAGTTTTGTGCTGGCAAGACAAATGATCTAGGCACGCAGTACCTAGATCCTCGTTTTCTCGGCCCGAGAGTTTTGTGCTGGCGAGACAAAGGATCTAAGCATGCAGACCTAGATCCTCGTTTTCTCTGCCCGAGAGTTGTGGGCTGGCGAGACAAAGGATCTAGGCACGCACTCCAGCTGCATCGATCGCCGCTTCGCCGCGTCCTTTGTTATGAATATGACGCACATCAAAATTTTGTACCGTAAATTTTATTTAAAAAAAAAAAAGGAGCACTTGTTTTTATTTGTGACGAAAAATGCAATTCCTTGAAACACCATGCAACTCCACAGCTTACAGCTTAACTTTCAAATGATTTTTAGGTTACCAAAAATTTTTGCACCTACATATAAGACGAGTAGCAATTTTAGAAGGCCAAAAATATGTAAAAATTTTCGTCTTATGTGCTGGCAAATACGGTAAGTAATCTGTAACAGCTGGTAAAATAAGATATTGGGTGTTCACACACTGTCTCATGAAACCTTTTTAAGAATGAACTTTTATTACTTACAATTACACAAACAAATTTTACACATTGAAGAATTTTATCATTTTAAATTTCATTAAGCATTTAAAACAAGAGAATGAAAGTTGAAGCGTGACTAATAGCAGCAAAAGTGATTTTTTTTCCCCTTACAATTGACTATCTCTATTTCATATGCCATTACCAACATGGTTCTTAATAAGTTGTATACTAGGAGAAAATTTGATTCCTATAAAACAAGTACGTATTAAGAGAATGGACAATACCAGGAGCTAATTTAGGAGCCAACAACTTATTTATTCCATTTGAATTTTTTACTCATTTAATTGAAGGGTATCCAAATGTTTATTGTTTATAGCAGTTAAGTAACATTAAACATTTTCTTTTTGAAATTCCAGTTTTATGTAACTTCACAATATACAGGCTGTACCATATCTGACTTTAAAAATTGGGCATTGTATTCGCGGGATCATTTACCTTCTTTTTTCTTTTCTTTTTTCTTTTTCTTTTCTTCCATCGCTGCAATATGAATAAAATATTTGTGTGGGTATATGTAACACATTTTATATTATTGGAATGTATTTTGCATTTAAAACCACAAAGTAAATTTCTCCTCAGTTTTGCTCAGTAAACACTAGTGACTGCTGACATCCAACAAGAATTTTTATATAGTGAGTGTTTTTGTATATGTGCGGGGAGGCAAGACTGGTGCATCAGTAGGTGCTGCCACCAATAGATGAATGTTCGCAATAAATAGAGGCATGAGTACTTCCAAAATAGGTGAATATCATTTGTCGTGTGAGGAGGGTGAGAGAAGACCATAAATACATTGTGCAGATTAGTGTTGCAACATTACAGCTTTTCAAAATAAACTGCTAAGTGTTTGTGATCAACGAAAGGAACATGGCAATTTGTATTGACAATACATAAAACATAGGCCCGCCTACTTGCACAGACTGCACAAGTACATACAAGTTCTGTGAGGTTTACACTAAATAAGTTCTACTGCTAACTTATAGTTGTGAAATAATTTAATAGGCAAAAAGTTTGTTTCTTGGTTACACAGTAGTTATTAATGTTTGTGTTTGTTCTGTTTTTTTTTTATAATAGGTAAAAAAGGAGATAAAACTTTGGAGTTTGAATCTGAGATCAAACAGTACATGGATCAGATGGATCATGAATTAGCAAGTACAACAATAGGAGAGAGTTTTGAGAAAGTAACAAACAAAAAGGTACGTAATAGATACTGTGAACTTGTAAGAATGCTGTCCTAGGTATGTCTCAACTTTTAACTTCATTAGTAAATAGTTTTTCCTAATGACACATACGTACACATCTTTTCAGTTCAGCAGTTCTAAACTGTCTGATATCATGAGACATTTCTGTTCTTTTCTTGCACTGTGATTTAAAAATGTTGGTGCCTCACTGCTCTCGCGTGAAATTTACATGTAGAATAGTAATAACATTGCAAAAGAAAATAAGCATTTGTATCAGTACTTATCCTACTATCAATTGAAGAAAAAGTAACAAAACGTACATGTGATTATAAAACAATTTACTGTGTCCAGTAAAATAATTAAGAAAAATACAGACTTGATACATGTTTAGATTTTGTGCACATAAATAAAAATTCTTCTTATTTTTAATGTGTTATTTGTGCATTTGTTTATAAGCTGTATTTTATTTAAGTTAACTTTTGCAAGTATAGGCGTGTGTTTTACGAGAAATAAACGTAGTTCTTTTACTTTGAATGTACACTAGACTCCTGTTAGGCCTATAATGAAGTGTTATGGTTCTGGGTTTGGTCCTCGCTAAAGCCGAGTTCTTGCTTTTACTGAATTGGGCAGATTTTGACCCCCGAAACCCAAAAAATCGCTCAAAAATGCATTTAGATCATGTTGAAACACATCCAACAGAAAATATGTTGTTATAATTAAAATGATAGATTATTTTAGCAGTTATGGCTTGTGCTCTTTATGATGAAACCCAAAAAGTACGTTGATCACATCAAAACGAACGAAAAACCTGAAAGGGCAACTTGGCCGCAGAAGCTTTGTCTCACAATCACTCACCCGCCGCAGCTACTCGTGGCGCACATGCCAGGTTGGTGGCCGCTGCCTTGCGTGATTACATCAAATCAAGAAGTAACAGTTAGGCACTGGAAATTAGGAGTTGCTAGTAAATGAAACTAGGGATTAACGAGTTCAATTATTAGTACAAAAATGCCAATGAATTTTTTATTTAGAATGTGACAATGCCTTGTATTACACCCTATTCATTTATTAAACATAGTATAAATTATGTATAATTATTTGCTGAAATAAATAATTTTTCGTGATATTAATGTTGAAAATGCATGTTACAAGGCTTACTCAGCGAGCTAAAAGTTAACAAAAAGTTACCAAAGTCTGTGAAAAATACTTTTGTTGATGAAAACTATATTTAAACATACGCTAGGCTGACGCACCCCGTAGTTGCTATTAGATTATTTCCACGCTCGTCCGACATTTTTGTGTATAAAGTAGGGTTAGGCTTACCGGCCTAATTGTTTAAAGGACAGCTTTATTAATATTACGCCCCGTGTTGCCGCTTACTGTTTTAAAGATGTTGTATATTAATTAAAATAGTAACATCTTACCTTTGTAAACCCGCAAGTAGGAAATGTAATGCCACGAGAGACATTGAAAAACACGAGTCTGCAAAAACGTAAATAAGCAAGGTGCCGGTGTCAAATAAACGTAATAATTTAGAGATATGTACATTTATGTGTACTTTTTATATGAATATTTGGATGCAGTGTGTTAGTTCAATTTCGCTTTATTTAAATTTTCGGCAACACTGGAATATTCCATGTTCCGCGGGGAAAGTTAGGACGCAGCAGAGATAGTTTTTGTTTTAGTGAGGAATGTGCGAGTGTTGGGGTGGCACGCCTGCAGCAACAAACGACCACAGCACCACCCGCCAACAGGATTTTCACCCCCTTCTGGGGTATATAAAGGGTGAACTTTCATCCGTAGGTCAGTAGTCTAGGGCTCGGACTCCCATCGAGCCTTCCCTGGGCATTCCGCCTACTATTCTTACCTCCTCCTACTTAGTGCTGACTGCAAACTGGTAAGTGCGCCATAGGCAGCCCTCCCATCTAACCCGCACCATAAGCCTACTCACTACCTGCAACCTTTAGCTGACTGTGAACTGGTAAGTGTGCCATAGGCTGCTCCCATCTCTACCTCTCCCCAAAGCTGACTGCAAACTGGTAAGTGCGCCATAGGCAGCTTTATCCCCACCTCTCTAGCCACTCCTGATGCCTAAGGGCGAGTTCAAGGAGTAGGAGGTTAACCCTAGTAATCGCGCACGGGATAAAATTTATTATTGCGCCGCGTGATGAGCCTCATTACCGGGAGTTTATGTCGGAAGCAGCCCAACGGAAATCTGAAGTGTGCGATGTTTCATCTTGAAATTAGTAGCCACAAGGCCAAAGTGCGCCTAGATTCTAAAGTGATAAATTTATGTAACATTGTGAGTTAGTGTAAAACATACCATTATGAACTTGTGTACATTTGCTGTAAATACAATGATGTAATTCAAGAACTTGTGTGTTATTTAAAGAGAAACTCATGTTTGACAATTCAGTGCTCTTTATTAACATTGATCCCGAGGAGGCATGCTCTCTTGACGAGCGTAAGTTGCAAGCCACCACAGAAAGGCACCAGGTCTGCCCTCCTGCAGCTAACTTACCCTATGACCTCATTCCGACACCTCAAAAGGTGCCTGGATGCCAGCTGTCTCTTCCGGCCTTCAGCCACCAGTTCCGAAAGAGGAAATATAACCCAGTCTAAGTCAGTCATATCCTCCGCGAGGCACGTCGCTGGGTACGGCCGCTGCTTAGCTCGCTAAAAACACTGCCACGCTCAGCTCTTGCACCGCACCCACGGGTGCTCCAGCTCTGCCAAGAGGCTCAACAGGAACCAAAACAAAAGCCACTATCCAGAAGGAAGGCACAGCTGCTTAGACAGCTATTTTAGGTAAGTGGGAGACAATACCAAGTCTCCCCCTCACCAAAATAAGAGAGTAGTTCCGCACCCCCACCCTGTCTATGGTTGTCAAAGTGTATCTTCAAGGTACTCAACCTCGACAGGGAACCTCAGGGAGGGGATACGAGCGAGCGTCAAGGTTACAGTAAAATAAAAGTAGGAATCGAGTTAAACTAAGAAATTTTCAAACACCACAAAATTTAAACGGAAAGTGGTGAGAAACACAAGTGAAACTAAATTTTACGAATCGGTAGCCGTAATTTTGACGTGAAGATTATTCCATAAAAACTCACGTACCCGCACTCCCTTATTTTTGATAAACTTGGAAAATATTTTCCCAGTGAAATGTAGTTACAGTTCACTGTCTTTGTTCTATGCTGTGGTAGGTAATTATGTCGTCGTAAACGGTGGAAAGTCTAGATAATGTCTGGGCTCCATAACAGGTTAGTTAAAAAATAGCAGTGCTATTTAGTTGGCACTGTCACTTGTGCCACTTTTAATCGCTGTTGTTTACTTCTGACGCTGCACACTCGCCGTGCTGATAGGTCTATTGATAGTTGGGAAAATTTTTTTTTGTCCTCATCGCGCCTATAATTTGGCGCGTGGCTGTCTTAAAAAAAAATTCTCTGTTTTTTTATCGTCTGTAACACTGCCGGTTGAATTTGTGTGCTGCGCGACGTTCAGTGACTCACTTCAGAGTCCAGATAAGCTGTGAGATCAGATGCAACAGTGCTAGTTGTAGCCGAATGAGCATATAAGGGGAGAGTTGCAACTCAAGGTTAGTCGACGAGAATCTTATTTCAACTGAAAACACCTGAAGTAGGTTCTGAATTGCTGCCAACCTCAAAACATAAAACATTGTGAAAATTTTACACTGGTACTTAGGTAGCACAAATTTTTTTGGGCCTGTATTATTTGTTTTCTGTCACACACTTTTTTCGTGTCCATGTTAATCGTGACTTTTTTTTTAAAGTTATTCTGTTGGGATTCTCTTTATTACATAAGATGGGAGGGCTAAACTTTTAGTTTAGAGACTTTCGTGAGACTTTTAATGCACTGTAGCTGCCTACACAAATCACACCTATCTCAGTATACTTGCAATTACCTATTGTTAAATTTATTGCATAGCCCTTGTATGAATGCCACGCTTATTCACAATACACTAGCACTAAATTATTCAGAAATAATAAATATATCTAAATATTTCACAATTTTATTTACGACTTGCTGAATGACGAAAGCCAAGTATGTTAGACAAGCCATGCAACACGAATTATAAACTTACATAGAATTATTTATCTTGTATTATAAAAATGCTGCTTTCTGTGAACGAAGCACTTAATAATTCACAAACATTTATGTTAGACAAAAATGAACTTGTATCCACCATGCACGATAAACCCAGGACATTATTGAACATATGTTTCACTATAGTTTCAAACAATTAAACGAACACAACTACGCCATAAATGCTTGTAACAATTATTTTAGAACAATTTTCTTTCGAAGCTTATAAGTGTGAAATTTCACTTCATTGTTGTAGTATTGTAATACATGAGAAGAGCTGCACAATTTGAGGTTACGAGAAACATAACCAAAACACTACGGCGCAAAAAATTAATCACAAAAACTGCATATACAAGGTTAACCCCCTGATGTTTTTGACACTGATATTTCTTATCTGCGTCTTGAAGCAGTAGATAGTTCAGTCCTTTGGTAAATATTCCAGATAGCCTATAATTAACCATGAGTCATAATGTAGGCCCTAAATCCATGTCAACATCCCACTTCAATAAATAACCAGCCACTGAGCAATACTTGGTTTTCAATATCTCCCAAAAACTAAAACAAATACAGTATACCCTCGATCTAACGACACTGCACGGTGCCAGGTAATTATGTCATTAGATCACCTATGTCTTTAGTCCCAAAGTAATTAATTCTGTCCCAACTTCCCCCCTCCCCAACAAAAAAAATATTTTATTTTAAAATGTTTTTTCTTAAAGTTGATGTAGAACAATTACTGACTTAAAAGAACATGTTTTTTTTATTGACATTACAATAGACGCACAAATTTACGAACCCTGGATTTTATGAAGGTAGTGATTTTACGGATATACACTTGTCCATAAAATTTAATTAATTTGGGGAAAAAATTTATATAATTGCTAGGCTCAACCATTTAAAATGTTATTTAAAGTAGAGATCATATGTAGGAGTCTTAACATCACTGTCCTAATTATTGCTATATCTAAAAACACCAGTTAAAGCTGTTATAAAATGTGGTGGCGCACGTCAGAGCACAACGTTTGGCATGCGAGCAACATTACATCACACAGTTTGTCCACCCCTCATTTCTTTATGCTTACTCTTCATAGATAACAAGGCCGTGACAGCTAGAGTTACAAGCATATCTCTCAACCGCAGTCGACAGCCGCCCACCTCACCCCTCCTTTCCCGGCCAGTCTGGGGGACCCTACAGTCCCAAACTCATTTTCAGTGACATGTGGCTGTGGAGTAAGGAAGGAAACATAACAGCCGCTGCCTTATATCTTCTGAAACCTCAGGGTGGGAAACAACTTGCAACACGTTTCCCGGAAACTGTCAATCAATATCCTCACCCCCTTACCGAAAATTGCTCATCAGACATCCAACCTATGTGTGTGAGAAAGTAAGTGAGTGAGTGACTGCGTGAATGCCAAGCTAAACGAAGGCAAGACAAAAATAAGAGGGGGATGCGTTATCAGAACTACCCACCAGTCGGACGCTAGTCTGGAAGTAAACATAACTTGGCAACGGTTAAAAACGTCTTAAGTGATTCATTTTGGACTCTTTGACAATGCAGTTTTTGTATTAACTCGACTCATGTGTTGACGCGCACACACATCATCTGGGCGTTCAGTCGTTATAAGGGCACAAGTACTGAACACAGCACAGCACTAAGGTTGTCTTCAAAATCCACTTGATTTTAAGACCTTGAAACCTGAGTGTACAATAACATTTTTATTCATTCTTTTGATGTTGCAAAGGAAAGTAAACCAACATCGCGGCCTCTGAAAAGAAGTAATGTTGTGTGCGTTATTAATTTTGGTTTCTTTTGACAGGTCGTGTAAACCTTTTTATGTTTATTTTTTAGCAAAATGCTACGAGCTTAAGACTACATGATTGCGAGAAGGCAATGTGTGCTTGGTGTTCTATACAGAGAGGAAAGAGAGTGGAGAAGTGGGAGGAGTAGGAGATAAGGCAGCGTTAATCATCACGCCTCACATACGGTATGTTGGTGTTGCGCGGGCGGCCTAACTCACCCAGCACCTGTTTCAACTATATTCCAGCCAAAGTTTCTAGTATTTTTTTTACGTTTTTTTTTTTTTTTCACAGCTCCATATCACTAATTTATGACAACAGCAGTATGTTATTGTTTAATGTATGCAAAATTATTTTTAAATAATGTTTTACTGCGATCTATTGCACTTTGCTTATCTTCAATCAAAATTTAAAATATCTATGTTTATTTTTCCAGGGTTCCTGGGAATTATGTCGTTAGATCGCAGATGTCGTTAGAGCCGATGTCGTTAGATCGGGGGTTTACTGTAACATGAATTTCTGCAACAAAAACCTCATCTTAGTTTACAAATACGTATATTTCAAAACATTCAGCCAACGAGCCCACCATTTGCCTTCGATAACGACGGTTACACAACGTTAATTATAGTAATTTAAATCTTATATTAAATACGTTAAACAAAATGTACATTGTAGATATTAGTGTTATATTCTAAAATAGTAAACATTTTCATTATTTTATTGAAACATAATATATATAATTTTAGTTCATAAGTTGTCAGACTTTATAACCTAGCATTTGGTGTAGTCCGGTAAAGATTCGTTTTCCCTGTATGAGTTGACAGAGCCTGTTGTAGCCTGCACGACCTGTGCATGAGCGAGCCTGCAGTAAGCTTACACAGAATATGGCAACTTTGCAAGCTACCTGGCAACATCTCGTGCATGACGTCACCTCGTCTAGTCTGCATTCCTAGTGCCCCCTGCTCCTCCTACCATCAGATACTTCATCACTCCGAGTCAGCGACATTCACAGCCTTGGCCGGGAAGGAGGGAGAGAAGAAGGAAGCCTATTTGAGTTGCTGTGGCTGAGTAAACAAACCAGACAAGCAGAGAGGGGGTGGTTGGAGGTGGTGTTGCTACATCTGGCAGATAACAAAAGTATGCGTCACACAGTCACGAAACTGGTGTCAAGCCTAATTTATTGTCGTCACACGTTGCTTGTGTTAAAATCACAATTTTTCATGGAACATTTTTGTGATTTTTTTGTTGGTTCATCAAAAGACCTCGTTATAACCGAATTCTCGCTATTACAGTGCTCGCTATTACGGGATTCTACTGTGTAGTAACTCAGTGACTGGAATAACAATAAGAACCGCATAATTAGGTACTAGTATTTCTTAAGTCACCTGCTTTCGTTGTTGCTGTGTATTGTAGTCTACCGTGAGCATATCCTCTTATGGCAAAGTATCATGGCGGTCATACATTAGTAGCATTGCTGATTCTGTTGCAATGTGTTAAAACTCACCTTCCAACAATATGCCATTCCATTAGGAGGGAAAATAAAATCTGCTTCCCAGCAGCTGCTAATGCTGAGTCATACAGTATAAATAATTCAGCTTAGAAAATACAGTTCCATTTAGCATCATCGCTTAGCTTGCTAAATATGTCTGTGGTAGGATGTGACATTTCAGATTGAGGACAAGAAATGTTCTTATTAATGAAAATTTTAAGAACCTTCAGAAATCATAGCAGGAAAAAACACTATTGTGACAGTAATTTTGTCAAAAACACAATTTTCTCTAATTTATACTTTAGTTTCAGTACAAATTTTTAGAATAAACCTTGAAATTCCCATTGTAGATACAAACAGACTGTATTAAAAACATTCGAAGCTATGAGTAAGAACTTGAAAACAGACCATCTTTTTGTATAGGTGATTCGGAATAAAGTGAGCACTAAAAAAGCCCTGATTAATTTCTATTTTCTGCAAGTTTATATCTTTCCGCTACATGTAAACATCAACATTGCCACGTGCTTTTATTTACATAGTCTTGTACAATGTTTACATTTACGTTACAGTGCTCCGATAAATTTTAGCTACAATAATATGTACTCATTAAATGCACGGGGGCTGAATACATGCTATACTCAGTAGT
>PNEQ01042409.1:0-58297 GCA_003012365.1 Medauroidea extradentata | reverse complement strand
TTTGATCATAAGACGTCTGCCTATTGATATTAATTTATATTTCAACTATCACTTGCGTTATTTTTCCGTTAAATGCTACGGGAGTCAGGCAATTCGCTCGAGAGAAGACACTCGGAATCTCGATTTTCTTATTTTTTTAGGAAAAGGATCGGTCATATATATTGTTTAGCGGTGTTCTTTTGATCATAAGACGTCTGCCCATTGATATTAATTTATATTTAAACTATCACTTGCGTTATTTTTCCGTTAAATGCTACGGGAGTCGGGCAATTCGCTCGAGAGAAGACACTCGGAATCTCGATTTTCTCATTTTTTTATGAAAAGGATCTGTCATATGTATTGTTTAGCGGTGTTCTTTTGATCATAAGACGTCTGCCTATTGATATTAATTTATATTTAAACTATCACTTGCGTTATTTTTCCGTTAAATGCTACGGGAGTCGGGCAATTCGCTCGAGAGAAGACACTCGGAATCTCGATTTTCTCATTTTTTGGGGACAAGGGTCGGTAATATCTACCGCTCAACAGTGTGACATCTGGCTACTGATATCAATTTATATCTACGTTATTACGTTAATTAATTTCCCGCAAAACGCTACGGAAGTCGGGGCCTAGAGACACTTTGCAGAAAAAATGCAATTTTAAAATTTTCCGTATTAGGTCGGGAGGTTGGGTAGGGGGGGGGGTGCAAAATAAGCCGCTATCGAATTTACGAAGGTAGCGATTTTACGAATGCGATGAGAGGAACCGTGAGTATTCGTAAAATCGGGGGTCTAGTGTACTATATTTCTGACATTGTTTTGGTAATATTTAAAGGGGCTATCGAATCAAGGAATACGACTGAAACCATATTTCCCTCAATTCAGTAGTGAAGAAATAATCTTTGTAAAATGTGTATCAAATTTATTATAATCCAAAAAGGGTAAATTTTACATTTAAGAAATTTGTGTTTATTTCAGTATTTTGTTCATTCAAAAGAATTAAAATATTAATATCTTGAGGTTTCTTACATTAAGTGTTTTTTATTATGTGTTTTAACACATCATTACAACCTTACTGAAGGATTTATAGCAGTTATATTTTCTTAAAATTTTCCTGAAAGTTTTGCTGACTTTACATATACTATTGAATAAGGAAACACCGATTATTGAACCAAGGAATCTTTAAATTTTCGGCCATCAGCTCAAGGGTTATTTGCACAACCTATTTTTAAAAATATATATTAAAATAACCACATACTCAGTTTGATTTGTACACATTTTCAGACAACAAGGAAGGTTAGGAAATTCATCCAATGAATATATTTCTCAGTATTAACAATTATTCTGCTTTTCAGATTTTTTTTAATAAGCACTTTCCTTAACAATGAATTCCAGGTGGTTTAGCTTAGTACCTCATAAGGTTACTTTTTTTTTTTGTCCACATCAAGTGCTTAGTTTTAAAATATTGGCCATATGAAAATTTTTTTATTATATCTTAGGAACCAGTTAACTAATCAGAGCCAAATTTTATAGTTCATCTTGTAAGGTTTAATTCTTCCCTTCTCTGTTACCCATCTGTTGTTAGATTCATCTCTTCTCCCTAACCCATCTGTTGCTAGTTGTCTCCTGCAAATAACCATTGACAGTTTTCAAATTAATTTGTTAACTTTTGAAGGTCACGTAGAAAATGATGTCCTAAAGTAGCCTAGTAGGACAACCCCACTATGCAAGCAATCATTTCTGAACACAATGACCTGTATCAGATATGTTCTATTGTACTTTTGAAATGTTTTATTCTAAAAGACAGTCATGTATCTGGCAGTGCTTAACAATTTTTATTATTATTATTTTTTTGTTTTTCAGGATCAATGGCTCGTAATAGTGCTTGTGAAAAAGGCAAGCAGGGGCTGTCATCATCTGTAGTGTCACCCGAGAACATAACGCAGACAAGTAAAATGGAAAAGGCTCATTTCCGGCAACAGTGCAGACAACTGGTTAAGAAAATTGAAAACCTTCGCAGGAGACCTCATACATACAAAATACAATATTGTACGAAGCTTGTGGAAATGTGTGAGGAATTATTGATCTCTCCAACAGCCAAACAGATAATACTAAAGAAATTGCGCTACATGAGTAGACCACCGAAGAGACGGAAATGGACATTGTCTGAAAAATGCTTAGCCCTTGCAGTTTACAAGCAAAATCCTAGATCATACAACTTTTTGGCCTGCTACATAACTTTGCCATCCGAGTCGATACTGAAGAAATTACTTTACTCCATTACACTGAGACCTGGCATTGACCTAGAGTATTTGCAACACTTGAAAAGTATTGTTCAAAATCTTTCTCCTGAAGGTAGAGTATGTGTTTTGATGTTCGGTGAAATATCTTTGTGCAGTGGATTATACTATGATTGTGGTAGCCCAGTAGTGGAAGGCTTTGAAGACTTCGGAAGTTTTGGACGCACTAACTTAAGTGCTAATCAAACTTTGGTGTTCTTTGTTCAGGGACTTCAAAAGCACTGGAAGCAACCATTGGCCTATTATTTTGTTAGGGGTACTGCATCAGTTCACATGCTAGTCAAGTTAATCACTGAAAACATCAGAGCTCTGACAAGTATTGGTTTAGAGGTGTTGGCCACAATATGTGACCAAGGTCCTTCAAGCAGGAGTGCTGTTAGAATCCTGAGGAATAGTTGCCCTGAAGGTCAGTATGAACCTGTATTTGATGTAGACGGTAGGAAGATAGTACATATTTTTAATGTGCCCCATATTTTAAGGAGCATCAGAAATAATTTTCTCACTTGCGATATCCAGTATGATTCCAGTTGTATAGCAAAGTGGGAGCACATAGTTGAGTTTTACAAACTAGATCAGAGTCTATGCAAACTGTCACAGCTAAGTGAAGCACATGTGTATCCCTTAGGCAAAAAGAAAATGAAAGTAAAATTAGCAGCACAAGTCTTGAGTTCAAACGTGTCGTCTATAATCAAGACAATTGCTATTGTCAGTGAAGGAAGAAAGCTCGAAGAGTGTGTGGTTACAGCAAATTTTTTAGCAGATGTAGACTTACTGTTTGACATTACAAATGGTCCTGGATTACATGACAAAAAGAAATCAACCCGATGTAATGTAAATGAAACATCTCTGCATCACCAGCTATGGAGAGAAATGAAGATCAAGCTGGAAAAATTGATTTTTATCAGGAAACATGATGGAAGTAGACATGTTCCTCCTTGTGTTAAGGCATGGATTGATGACATCCATGGTATGCAGAGACTCTGGCAAACTGTAGTGAAACATGGTTTCAAGTATTTGAATCTTCGCCGGTTGACCAAGGATCCAATTGATAACCTCTTTTCCATCATTCTGCAGACTTGTGATAGGAAAAACTATCCCACATGCTCACAGTTTGCAACAGCTATGAGTATTGTTACTGTGAACCAACTATCTTCAGCCAAGATGAAGTATAAGAATTGTGAAGGAAGTCATTCTTTTATTTTGAGTGATCTGAGAGGTTTGATCCAAAAGCGCAGGAATTACATTTTTCAAGAGGCAGAACAGTTGGCAATGACAAACAGGCCATATAGTGTACAGTGCAGTCAGTTCAAGGTACCCTCAGAAGAAAAGCTGTCAAAGATTGAAAGCCAGACTTCTGCATATGTTTGTGGTTATTTGATGGAAAAAGTTCTTAAAACAACAAGTTGTGTGACGTGCAGAAGGAACCTCATAGCTGACACTACAAATTCAGAACATACATATTGTGAGGGTGAAGCACACTTGAGATACACATCACCACAATTGATAAACACATTTACTAAGAGCCTGAGAAGGTTTAACAACAAGTGTTTATCTCTCCTTTATCAAGAGAATGTTTTAAAGTGTGTTGAAGAGTTGGTAACAGAATGTAATGACTTCAGTTGGTTGATGTGTCCAAGCCACAAGGACAGTGTTGAGAAAACTCTGAAAGTGGCAATTGCATCTTTTTTCATCAGAACGAAATGCAAGCGACTAAACAGATACAACCAAATTACATACATGAACCGCAAGAGGAAATATCCTAAGAAAGATGCACTTCAGGAAGGCAACAATTTGTCTCCCGTTTTAAAAAACAGCAGTGTAATGATTAAAGCGTATCCAAGACACTTGCCAATGCGTAATGGCCGTAAAGTTATGGAGATCATAGTTTCTGTCCAGATGCAGTAGCAAAACTTTTCATCACTTCCAGAAATATCCTACAATTAGAAATTTGCCTTTGATCCCTCATGCGGCACGTTTCAGTGATACTCGGAGCGTCAGCATTGAACAGAGGCAACATTTTATGACCAGAATGTGTTTTTAGATGCTTCCTCATATTGCTAGTTGTCCAACTTTGGCCACCGTGGGAAAATTGTGCAAATTAAAATATTTAATTTTTTTTATAGGACTGTATAGATATCCTTCTTTTGTTGAAACTATTTACTCTGAGTTTTTCTTGAGTTTTGGAGTTTTAAATTTAAAAATTCGTCCAGTTTATTCAGTCCCTTTCAGTACATGTACAAGTTAAAATGTTTTATGACAAAAAATATATGGCTCAATGAAGTTAATTTGTCTAGCATACCCACCCAAACAAACCAACTATTTGGTATTTATTCATTGATAGAATAGCTGAACATTATGTTTCTCCATGTTTTTAGCCATTTAAATTTGTGTTCCTACTCATTGCGACACAGAAAAACTTTGTGATATCGCTGTTTACACAAGGATCTGTCCGGTGATGTTTTTCGTTTACTTTTGTTATGAAAATCAAAATTATAAACGTAACATTCCCGAAAATACCGAAATAAAACATTAACTTGTAAACAAACGTGTGTTACGTCATAGAGATACAAATTGAAACGCGTAGACTCAAACTTATGCTGCCGCTAACGTCATGTGGCCGCCATCTTGTCGATATATTGATATCATGGTACTGCGTGACCACAGCGGTGCGTGAATTGATACGCTTCAACTGCATAGTGCATTGAGGAATGAATATATCTGCGCGAGTGTATCTGTCGCTACCATCTATAAAACATAAGTATTCTGTTTTTTACTTTATCATGTGTGTGGAAAACTTTTTTTTTTTCAGATATTTAAACCCTTTAAATATTATTGGAAATGGTTAAAACCTACTAAAATGGCACAATGTAAACTAATATAATTACAGCGAAACAATAATTGAACTAAACCAGAAATATCCAATACGAAAACATATATATTTTGACGATTGCCATAATTTATTTGCACAAAATGTCTGCCAAGGCATCTGAATTCTCGTAAAACATCACCTTTAACTAAATTGTGCTGGAATTCGCGGAAAATTTATAATTACATAAAATTTTGCTGTATTTCGCGAATTTTGTGAGTGACCATTTTTAGGGGTCCTTAAGTATAAGTAATCACACTGAATACTTATTGTGTGATTATACTTAAAGACCTTAGCAACAAAAATGGTCTTCTGCATC
Organism: Medauroidea extradentata; assembly: GCA_003012365.1. NCBI lineage: Eukaryota > Metazoa > Arthropoda > Insecta > Phasmatodea > Phasmatidae > Medauroidea > Medauroidea extradentata. Next base: position 52,831 of record PNEQ01042409.1, on the reverse strand, counting down.
TCGCATGTTCAATGTGGTATAAATTTTTCTATTACCATTCAATGGCCACATATATTTTTTGGGACTTCTTATTTTCATTCTACACTATTGCTGACTACTTTACCAACAAAAAAGTTGGCTTATAAAGTAATATGTATGGTTTAGTTATTCAATTTATTTTTCTGTTGATTTATTTTTTACTTTAAAGGGTTTTGTTCCGAGAATCAATATGCAACGTAATTGACATATTTTGATTCTCAATTTCTTCATTTGCTTAAAAATTTAGTGTGTCGAGGAATTGAGTGTGACATCTCTAATATTTACACATCATTGTGACCATTGTTTTGAAAAATTAGAATGGCCACTTTCATCATGGCTGCTGATTGTGGAAACATGGCCATCACTCTGCCACATGTTGCCGTCTACCGTTCCAACATCCAGAGAATAGGAAATCACTGTCTTAAAATATTTAACAATGAGTTCATGAGGAATGTAGCAGCAATTTGTTTGCATGTCTGTTCCGGCAATGGCCACTTCACTCATCCTGCTGTTCAGACTGGCAATCCTTTGTGCATAAAAACGGTGCAAATTGTCTTTAGTAGGCTTGTTTACAGACACTTCTGAATGCTGCAGAATCTACGTGAGACCACCTGGAATAACAACCACTCAGTTTTCTCTTTACTGATCTATTTTCTGGCAGGTTGAATCAGGTGATGATAGTGGAAACTGTCCAAAGCTAACAATGCTGTAATGCTCCTGACTGATCATTCCATAATCACTTCATCCAGTCCTTCACTAAGTTTCATCCATCTAGTCTTCACCTTGGTTACGCACATATACACCACGGTGGAACTTACCCTTGGGAATGGTGGCAATACTCTCCCGTCTATTGTTATCACCATCACTGCACACCACAGTTTTTTGTTGCAGGGTAGTTCTGACTCTGCACTTTTGGCACCTTTCCCAGCTATTGTAGAATTCCTTAGCAAATCAAACAAAGAATGGCAACGTTTGGCCAATGTTTCCTATTTGTGATAACAAATAAGTAGTACTTTTTTTCCACGATTACGAACTTGCAGAAATGTTACACTTGATCGGTACAATCAGCAGGAAGCTTCTGACAGTCAAATGTTCTATTTTGCTGTGACAAACCTTTACGTCGTATAAAGTGCACGACCCAGCCTGTTAAAGGTTTAGAGTAATTGTTTTCTATCTTCTTGCAGCATGAAAACAACACTCTGGCACGCTTGACATACTGTGACATTGCTGTAATTGCAGAGCTATGTTTGGTAACAACACTTGGTTGCAAGGTCGACACATTCCAGAGTATAATAGCCATCCATGGGGCATACAGTTTTGTACAAAATGTACCATAAAATATGTGTTACCTATTTCTGATAGTTATTATTTTTCTTTTAGACCACTTGAAAATAAAGGTTGGACATATACCGTATGCAATAAAAAAATACTGTATACAACCAGAGGTACCATAGGGGCAGACAAAAAGGAAAGTAGTAGTCAAAAAGGAAGGATACATAGTAAGAATCTTAGATTGAATACGTATTTCAGTGACAATGGTATCATTTACATCCAGACTAAAAAAAGGCCCTACAAACCTGCCAAAAATCAGTATGTAGACAACCACTATCAACACTTTGTACAAGTGCAAAGTAAAAACCCAAGGCTAGTTCAACATATGTTAATTCCTCCTGATTATGAAACTACCGTGTAAATGCTATTACCGTATTTGTCGGCATATAGGATGACCCCGCATATAAGAGTCATGGTTTTGAAGGTACAAAATCTTGAAAAAAAGTAAATTACTAATTTTGAAATTCCCGACAGAAAAATAATTTTTTCCTTTGCCAGAAACATTAAAAATTTAGTTTAAATATTTTCAATGAATTTATTATCGGCATATAAACATCATAGTAGACACATAAACGAATAATGTTGGTTTCTACTGCCCTCCGCGAGCCCAAGAGCCAAGGAAATGTACGGCGGTGGCCGGCGACATCTCCATTTGCCGGCAGGTGTGCGCGACTTGGCAACGCCGGACTGAGGCACACCGCACAGTACATGGCAACGCAGGGCAACAACAGCTGCTTGCAAGGTCATCGCATTCCTCTGCGCTGCTGTTGTCCTCCAGCCTAGTGCTAGACAGACACATGAATGTGTGGTACGGTACCTAGATCCTCGTTTTTTCCGCCAGAGAGTCTTGTGCTTGCGAGACAAAGGATGAAAGCATGCGGACCTAGATCCTCGTTTTTTCCGCCCGAGAGTTGTAGGCTGGCGAGACAAAGTATCTCGGCACACGCTCGCATCGATCGCCGCTTCTCTGCGAGGAAGTGTCCTTTATTATTAATGACGCTCATCAAAATTTTGTACCGTAAATTTTATTAAAATAAACGGAGCACTCGTTTTCATTTGTGACGAAAAACGCAATTCCTTGAAACATCATACAACTCCACAGCTTAGCTTTCAAATGATTTTTGGCTACCAAAAATTTTTGCACCCTCATATAAGACGAGTAGCAATTTTTGAGGGCCAAAAATATGTAAAAATTGTTGTCTTATATGCCGGCAAGTACGGTAGTCTGAGTTACTTTGCCCAGAACGAACCTTTGAACCTTCTAACATCCACACTTTTATAACCTACACACCCTGAACAAAATTTAAATTAGAAGGGGTTTACGACATCAGTTATTTTTTAATTTGACTGTCATATTTGTGTATTGTGTAGCTAGTCCAATTATGGTTATAATGTGCAGTTTTATATGTCTGATCTGACCATGCATGTTATCCCCAATGTTATTTTATCTGTTGACTCGTTAGTTTTTGGTTGTAAGTTTTGAATTTTAGTTGTAAACATGACAAGTTGTATAACTTGAAGTCTACGTACATTTTAAATTTAAAAAATTGTTCAGTTCCTGTACTTCACAAATATAATTATTCATATTGAATATTGTTATGCAGATATAAGCTGCGTTTGTTTGGTTTACGAGTGTTGACTTGTGTGGCACATTTCTACTAGAAGTTTTATTTTTTGGTGCCAAATAGGTTAGAATATTTTTACTGCCTGCAGTGTAAAAATGTTTATGTGCTTTGTACATTGTCACATTGCAAGAGGCGCTTGTTAGTATAAATCATAAGCAGTGTGACTGCTCTTGTAAATATAGCTTTGATAATATTGTAGTAGGTTGTTGTATGATAAAATAACTAATCCAAAAATTACACTTTGTGATTTTCCTTGACTACCTCACTCTCTCACAGTCTGGTCTGCCCTTTCACACTTCACACATCATGCTAGAAACATTATGTTACAACTAGGGATGCATCGATATCAATAACCGATACTCAGTATTGGTAAAATCTGTGTCTGCTGTTTATCAGTATAAGTATTTTCCTCAATTTTTGCCTGTAATTATACAGATACTGTATACCTCATTTACCGGCATATTTTGTTCTTCAGCGCATAATTTATGCACCTTGTTATTGTGCAAGCATATTACAAAATAAAAATAATAATCAACATAACTTCCGTGCCAGTCATTTTTCACAGGTTTGTCTGCATAAACGGGAATAGCCTGCTGGTCATGACGCAGAACATACCCAACTGTTTTTCCTGTCCACGGCGTGGGCGAGTCAAGCTATTTTTTGACTGCATATAGGAGGGGGAAGAAATGAAAAGGATTCTCCCTCCCTCTTAAGGTATAGATGGAGAAGGAGGAACAAAAGAAAAGAAGTAGACACTGTATGACATAGAGAGCGTGAATTCCCCTTCTCATGTCGTTACTGTTAGAGAGAAAGGAGGTACATATATGACCTTTAAGAAATTGTTATAACTTGTACGTCTGCAGACGTAACTACAAAGTGCAGATGTTACTGAAAAATGGCCCGAAGTTTGGGACTATTTTGTTTTGCAAGAAAATAGTGATTCAAAAAGTTTTTGTTCCTTGTGTAATAAAAGTGTATCGAGGCACAACAAAATCTTACATAACTTCAAACATGAGAAAACATTTACAACTTAACCATTTCAGAGAGTAAGAACTGCAAAACACCACATTAGATGAAAGTTAAGTCATTCAATATATTGTTTTTATTTAAGTACAATCACTATAAAATATCTGAAATGTTAGTTAATTATCCAGCCTTACATGAAAACAGAGTATCATAGTTTTCCATTGTAAACGAAAACAACTGTAAATTTTTCTAGAAAGACATAGCTTTAATCCTTACCGTGAATCCCTTGCCCATTCAGGTTTGTCTATAATACTGTATTCACACGCATATCTTATGAACTTTTCAGAATTTTTTAGTGTCCTGAGAAATGTCTGGCAACTTTTCATCCAACACTACATTTCATCCAGTGTGTATAATAAATGAAGCAGGAGCTGTTTCTTTATGTTTATATACTGCTGCTTGAATGTAATGTAATTTTTGTGATTGTATATTTTAATTGAACTGTCTCTTGAAGCTGTTGTAGTGACTGCTGCTTTTGTTACTTTGTGCCAAAAATTTGAAATTTTTGTTTTTAACAATTTTGCTATATTCTTTATGTAGGAAAGTATTAATTGTTGAAATTGTGTGTGACAATGGTTTTGATAGTTAAGTAAAGCTGTTATTGCACTGAATTCACTAAGTTACTGTGTTACATGTATTGTCACGCAATCTTTCATTTTAACCACTGGTATTGTTATGCAAATGCATGTACAAGTATCGGTTAAGGTTCAAGGTATCTGTATTGGTGAAAAGTGGTATCGGTGCATCCCTAGTTACAACATAACCTCATTGTTATGACCTCTTATGGTTTTAGAGAATGTGGTCGTAATAGATAACTTCGTAAGTGTTGAGCTGATTTTGACCTGTTTTATAGCCCTTACATCATTGCAACTTGAAATTTTTGCATCATACACACACACATACACACACAAGGCAGTTCTAGATAGAGAGACCATGAAAAATCAACCTCTGAAAAAAAATCACTAGCCATTACTGAAAATAAATTTAAATTTTAACATGTCATCTTACTACTTGTATGGTTGGCAGTGAATTACCTAACGTAGTTTTATGTATTTTTATTTTCGATGTAAGTACAGTACTGAAATAAAATCAGATGGAATCTACCCATGTGTGTTTCAATACTTTTTAGAATCATATTTTAGGTACCTACTGACTGCGTAATTTTACTTGTTACGTGCCGACACAACCGAGTTATTAGAAATTTATCTGTCTGTCCAATGCATCGTCCAGCGCTTCACACTTCTGATGATACAACTTGAAAATTCCACTGAGAGATAGACTGAGTTAGCATCACAAGGCAGTGTAATTCATTGTGTGTGTTTGCCCATTGTGCAAGCAACATGGTTTCTTATAGAACACTCAGAAATATTACAATATAAGTAGGTATTTATGAATACCATTGCAAACAATGTGAAGGTATTATTGGTACTCCACAGTTATGTTTTAGGATTACCAACCTTTGTATTTGGAAGGGTGCTGCAGTAGTCTAGTAGTCAGTCCTTTGACCTAGGTGATCCAGGTTCGATTCCTGGCGAGATTAGACCCCGAATTTTTGCATGTGGAAATTGGGCCATTGGTCGGCTGGTTTTCTCTGTGATCTTCCATTTCCCCCTCCCTTATCATTCTGGTGCTGCTCCATACTCACTTCTTGTCACCCCTCACCACTGCTTAAGACCCAGATGTTGAGTGCTTGCTAAAATGTTTCACTCACTAATTTGTATTTGGAATTATATTTAACTATGAAACAATTTTTTATTTCAATCATTAAAAACATACTTTATTTACTGTTTCTGTACATACATGGTAGTGAGAGAACTGAACAGAACTTGAATTCTTGAATAACGTGCGTTGTGTCATGTGTTTGCATTGGCGGTTTTTTGTGTTTTGAATTAGAATATAATGTGCATACATTTATTAATATGATTTGTAATGGCATTACAGTAGTCTGTTTCGTTGGCCTATTTCTTATGAAAAAATTAAACTTAAGGGCTTATTGTATGTGACTATTTCAGAACAAAAGACGAGATTGATAAAAATATAATACTTAACATGTAAATTATTTCAATTTCAGAAGTTATTAACATGTTTACTGATGACTCTATACTTTTATATTATTATTGATATGGTTTGAAGTTATGTGCAGCCCAACTTCACGTATAAAATGCTTGTAAAGATATTTGTATAAGTCAGTAGCATTTTACAGACAGTTGCCACCATGATTCAAAGTGATATTCGTATCATTTACTATAGATGTAAGTGTTGTGCAGACTATGTTAACAAAAGCATGTGACATAGGTTATTTTAACATGCAGTGGAAAGATACTGGCTGAAGCAGGGTTTTTATAGTACTCTCTGTATCCCAAATTGCTGTGTCATGTTTTCTCCATTAACAATAAGACACAGAACCAAAATATAAAAAAATGATAATGAGTCACTTAAAAAAAGACAGGGATTAAGAGTTAGCAAATACAGTAGGGCCCCAATTTAACGAACTCGGGAATAACAAAAACAGCTATTTAACTAAAGGATTTTTAGGAACCTTAAAAAAAAATCTGTCGAGAAACAAAAAAAAATTAGTTAAAAATCGCTGAAAACTTTTGCCGCGGGAGTGATTTTGAGATAAGCGGGTGCAGCCGAGCGAGTGCTGCTCTGTTACATAAGCACGCGCCTAGATCCTTATCCTAGCGGCTGGCAACTGAACGAGCATCTAGGTAGCCAGTCTCCACAGTGCGGTGGTGGACAGCTCAGGAACTAATTCACAGATAGTGTTTCACGTCTACATTAGAATGTGCTGCAGTGCAGTGTGCTCTATTGATGAATTCTATTACCGATAGAATGTAGTGGTGTCCGTGATTATTTACTCTTGCGTCCCGTGATAAAACCAGCGAATTTGTAAAAAAACATAATATTATTTATGCTGACTTTCTACAATGAATTTATTACGTAAATGTAAATAATTTGTTTCTCTGATGCTAAAAAAACACTTTGAGTGCAAAGTATTTTAGCGAGCAGACCAACGAGTTTGTTTCACGAGTGGGGCTGCCTACAAGCTACAATGGCAGCCGCCGCGCATATTTAATTACTATTTTACAGAGTTCTCGCAAACTTTAATTCAGTTTTAATTGAATTTTTTTATAACAATTTCATGAATTTTGTTGGTGGAGCGGGCTGGAGAGAAACGGAAATACTGACGGCTCGGCGGTGTAAGTTATCACTTCTCACGTGTTGATGGAGCGCGCAAGGATGGCCTAACTCACCATGCGCATGCTCGCCAAGCATTCCACTGGAGAGTTTTTAAAGTTTTTTTCGTCGATTTTTTTTCTTTTCACAGCTGTGGCTTACCTGTTGATGGTAAATGCTTTTTGTTATTGTTTTGAGCCAATAGACTTTTTAAAATTACCTTAAATTCCGATAAAACATGCCCGAGGATTTAACTTTTTTTTGGGGGGGGGGGGATTGAAATGTGAAGCTGGATTCAACAAAACATTGATTTAGAGTAAACATTTTCTAGTCCCGTGGCATTTCGCTAAATTCGGGTTATACTGTAAAAAATATTAAAAAATATCTGAATCCCATACGATCGTTTAATTCATAAAGGAGGATCCATTAATAATTTTGTGCCATTGCCACACAAAAACTATTTAACAAAGGTAAATCACAAACAACATTTTACCTAAATAACATGTGTTTAAACACTGCACTTGAAGAGTATTTCCACCACAATATTATGTTAAATTACATTAGCAAAAGTACAGGTTAGTAATAAATTGAGTGGAGAGGCAATTGGTTTACTGCAGCAACAGGAATACTTTTGATGGGAAACCAAAATCAGTTCACTTAAAGCCTGAATAGGGTTAGCATAAGTAATGACAATCTTGATCCCTGAATAATGATCTTTTCTCATTGGTGCACAACAGAAACTTGATCCTTTCGAAAATCTAGAAATTCCAGTCTGAACATTTTCTGTCATGTGAGAAGGCAACCCAGCTGATAGATAGAAATGACAGCACAACCGTCTTGCAGAACTAATGAAAACAGAAAGTGACTGTCAAAAAGGCCTGTATAATTGGCTTGAATGAAATTTATACAAACATGAATTTTATTCTACGTGCTCCTCATTGTGAACATAGTTTAACACATTACAAAAAATCCACTCTTAAGTTAGAGATAATCAAAAGGAACACTCATCTCTTGAAGGTAATGTTTCTCTCATTTTTTCTGGATGCACAGATAGTCAATATCTATAATGTTCTAAGCCCATTATGGCACACACACGTATATCCCTTTTTATCATCATGCTGAACCTTACTGCCACCTCATGATTATATTTCGTGAGTACACAACTGTACCGTTCATGCTCAGACTTCAGGCTACGCACGAACACACACAAACGCGCACACCTACACACACACACACACGTATAAAATTTGCACCCACGAGTCACCACTTCAACCAACATATATCAGCAGGAAAATTTTACTATCTGCAGTAAATTATTCACTCTTGAATATCAATATACAGGAATGCAAAAAACCAGGCACTCGCCATTCAACAACCCCGCACACCATAAATAGCACAGCCTGTCCAATTGTCAACGTAAGTTTAACATGCCTAACAATGATAGTCTGTTTTATCAACTCATTACTGTACCTACCCACATACCATCCAAACATTTTTTCTCAAAAACAAAATTGAAAAGTTTGGATGCAGTTCATACACAGAAACCAAGGTGGTGGTGGTGTGTGGTTGTGTGGTGTGTGGTGTGTGTGGTTGTGTGGTTGTGTGGTGTGTGGGGTTGTGTGGTGTGTGGGGTTGTGTGGTGTGTGTGGTGTGTGTGGTTGTGTGGTGTGTGTGGTTGTGTGGTGTGTGTGGTGTGTGTGGTGTGTGGGTGTGGTGTGTGTGTGTGTGGTGTGTGTGTGGTGTGTGTGTGTTTTTTTTTAATATAAATAGGAACTAGAAAATCGGCTATCTGAACTATATGCCGGCTCAACAGTATAACTGTTCAATATGTCAAAACACACACACTACCTAGAAAGTAAGTTCACAAGCCTACCAACTGCCGGAAAAAACTAGGCCATGCGTCATTTGGGAATTTCCTAGTAGTTGCTGCTAGTGTATTGCTTCTTCATCAGATAGTGCCACTGTACAGCATGCTCTAGAGATTAATTTTTTTACCACTATAGTACTGTGTTTATTTTCAACTGCTTACCTTGAAAATTCCAAAGAACTATTAAAAAACTTTATTTTACTATGTAGATTTTCTCAACTAAAATTATTATTGCAGAAGCATTATATTATGTCTTACCAAAACTTAAAAATAGCTCTCTTGCAAAGTATTTTTTAACGAGCAGTAATTAATTTCACTTTAGTGGCAGTGGCTTACTACAAGCTACAATTGCTATATGTTTTTTACCACTGAGGTCTAAGATTTTTCTTCTACACAAATTTTTGTTTATATCACAGCTGTAGCTCACCAATTGGTGGTAACTAAATACTAGTACGATAGTGTTGCAGGCTAAAGTACATATTTTTTAAAAATCTTAAATTGTGATAGAATGTGTCCTAACATGAGAAAACATGTTTTTAAGTGTTTGAATAAGGTAAAGTAGGACTTGACGGAACATCAATTTAGAATATAAAATTTCTGAAACTGATATTTAGTTAAATAATAGTTTTACTGTAGTATCTTTTCTTCAATGACCTTTTTCCATTTTGTTGCTCGAGGACACGTCAACAAAGTTTATCTATCAGGAGCTGAGCAGTTCATCATTCTCAGAAAAGATAGTAGTACAATACAAAAATCTGGGTCAACTATGTTAACACATGAATAAAACTAGTGACAAGAAATTTCTGTGACTGATTTAAGTACATTCATTTCTTTAAATACAATTCATTACTTATAGAGTATAAAAAATTCAGTACATAAGACTGCAGATAAGTTCATTAAACACTGAATTATAAATGCTCTTGTGTACCTTAAGAGTGCGTAGTAGATAAATAAACGCTGAAAACAAATGTATTTGTACACTTTTTTCGAAGCCGATATGGATAAAATACTTAATCCTAGATAATGGTATTTACCAACTTTACGAGTAAATATGTATCCAAAATTACTCATTCGTTACGTGTGATCTCTTGCGCCGCAGTTAAACGCACGAGATTCCGGCGTCAGAGATTGTGCCTCAGAAGTTCGTAACACTGGAAAATATTTTGTTTAAAACTTTGGCTAAAACTATTGTCTAGGATTGCTATTGTTTAATTTCTGCAAATTGGCTTCAAGAAACCTACAGTGATAGATTAAAGCTTTTAGCGTTGAATTATGTACCACGCCCTCTTAAGGGAAAATAGTGTTAGTTTTGTAGACGATACTTGTGAGTACATTTTCCTCTTACGAAACAATTTTAGCTTCCATTGTTTTCTTGTAACGATGCGACAAAGTCAACATTTGCTTGTTCGGCTGTCATGCAAATAGCGAAAACCAACTGACCTACTTGAATATAATAATTCACTGTGATATAACATCCCATGAGCTATGCAATAAAGTATTTAGAAGACCACAACGTAATATTTTGAATTTAAAAAAAAATCGCAAAAGTACAGAAAAATTTTGAAAATTCAGCAATTTTTTAAAATACAAAAACTGTTAATGGGATTGTTTAGAAATGTTTTATTACGTAACCTTTGGCATGTTATTTCACTGTGAATTATTTCACTTACGTAAGCCAATTGGTTTTCACTATTTGCATGGCAGCAGAACATGTCAATTTTGACTTTGACACACCGTTATGAGAAAACAATGTGAGTTAAAATTGTTTCGTGAGAGGAAGCTGTACTCACAAGTATCGTCTACAAAACTAACAATATTTCATATAAATATAAAATTATGATTTTATCGCACTTGAACACCCTTAAAGAACTGTTACAAAATGAATATATGTGTATATGTGTGTGCGCACATGCATGCATCTGTGTGTGTGTGTGCATGTCTGTGTGTATGTGTGTAAATTGCCTGATATTACTTGTCTTTTGTTTGCGTAGTATGTTGTTAGTAATTTTAATATATTCGCTACAAATTGCATGTAACAGTACATTCTCTTGTAATGTGCATTAATGGTCTTCTGCAAATATGTTTTACTTTCCCTTCTTGATCTCTTTTAGCAGAGCAAAGTAGGTGTATGCACCATTCAAAAGCTGAAACATTCACAATAATAGTTTCAGAAACGTTTGTCATGAAGACTATAAACTATGTAGAGCTATGAAGTCTATAGTCAATCAAAAACCACTTGACATGTACTAAATACGTATAGTAGAACCTTAATTAATACCATGATCCATCTTTTCTACTGCTTTATCGAGAATTATTTTTTAAATCCTAACCGAAAGCAAAAATCAAAAAACTGTTGCATAGTTTTGTTCAAAACAGTGTATAACCTTGTTAACTTTTTTTCGATACAAAATACACAATGGTTTCAGCTAATAATGCAATTAATGAAATTCTCATTGATGAACTAATTATCAAAATCTCTACTACTGTTGGTCTTGAAAAAATGAGACTACATACAAAAAGCAATTTTGAATAAACTGTTCAATAGTTTTTCGACATCTGCTCTCATTTAGGAATAAAAAAAATAATGGCTGTAAACGCAATAGAAATTATGGATCACGGCCTTAAACAACACCGGATTTAATGACATCATTCTCAGAATTTATAAAAAATATTTAATTTTAATGTTTAAAAGATTAAAAATGTATGAAATTTATAATGTTTCTATTTATGGTTAATGTATTTTAAAACATTTGTTAGCATGCAGCAATAACATACTGCAGTTATCACTAATTAGTCAGCTGCAGCTGTGAAAAAAAGAAAAATTAGTGGGGAAAAAACTTTTTATCAGCTTGGCTGGAATGTACTTGATGCACTCGTGCACATCTGCTGTGTTAGGCAGCACAAACAACACCAACATAAGTGAGAAGTATGCTGCACTATTCCTTTCCTTCTCCTTCCTGCTCCACAAGGAGAAATAATTAATTCCCATGGAAAATGCAAATGAAATTGCAATAAAAATTCATTATAATATATTCCCGAAAGTACTAGGCTAAAATAATGCAAGGAAAATAACAATAAAAACTGATTAAAAATATTCTCACAAATCCACAGAGATAAAATAATTCCAAGCTAATTGCTATAACAAAATTAGGCAAAGAAAAAAACATTAAAAATATTCTTGAAAGTCCACAAAAATAACACAATATAAGGAAAATAAAAATAACAACTGATTATAAATACCCTTGCAAATGATAAAATACGGCAAAGAAAACAGTGAAAAAAATTGTGCTAAGAAAATCTAGATAACAGTTTATTAAAATTTATTAAAATATGTTCGCAAGACAGAAAATAAAGTGAAGGTGAGCGCAATTACATCTGATTAAACATATATTTGCAACTCACAAGTTCACATTGATACGTACACTGCACTCATTACTGCACACAAAAAATATGTGGCACTTGAGTGTTCTATTTATTTCAGTGAGACATATAAACTTAACTTCAGTGATAATTTTATTTTAAAAATTCTACATATGAAATAATTACATATTTTTGAACCACGCTCTGGCTAATGAAATTGGTACAGTGCACTGCACAAAAGCACAATGTCACAGGGCCATGAAACACTATCTCTATCTTAGTTTCTGTACTGTCCACCACTGCGCTGTGTATCCTGGGTACCTAGATTTTCGCTCAGCTACCATATCACGTAGGGACGAAAAGCGGAGGATCTAGGTGGAAGTATTCTATTGAAGTTTGCCACAGCTGTGTAACGTCTTGACGAATATGTTTAACATTAGAAGATACTGTGTGTGGGAATAGAAGCAGAGGAGAATGGGCTAGCTGTTAACAGCAAGGTAGTGCTGTGTTTGGTCATGTCTGCTTGCCTGTATGTCAGACGTACAAAATAAGTGGCCACAGTGTTGCCATGCTTCAGCACTGGAACAGCAGTGAACAATAATAAATGTTTCATATGTTGGTAGATATACCAATTTTTTGTAAACTAGTATATATGTGTGCGCTTTAAGTTTTTCTTAATACAGTACAAATCATAACATTTGTAAATAAATTAGTTTTTATCTATTTGCTACATCAGCACCAAGGCCTAGTGGGACTCGAGAGATGTGACGTCAAATGACCTTCGTCTTCACACACAGCTACGCACTGCAGGTGCGTGTCTGGCAAGAACTGTTAATGGTTAATACGTGAAATGTGGTAACCCATGACTGTCTTGGTCCCGACCATCCTGGATTAAGGGCGCAGTCTACCACAATTTTCATTGCCTTTTTATATTTTTTATTTGTACCAGATATTTTTTTTTTTATTTTAGACACAAAATGTGACTAAATTTGGCTCTTATGAAATTTTTTTATCTCTCAATAGTTTTCGCGTAATGGCTTGTTAAAGTCATATTTTGCATGTTTCCATTTTAAGGACTACACTAAAACCAACAGATATACCAAACTTAAAAAAATCACCGTGGATAAAGACATTGCAGGCTACAATGGCATGCTCATAAAAATAAAGAATAAAAATTATTTGTATTTTTAAAAAATTACTGAATTTTTAAAATTTTTATTTCCAGTTTGAGCATTTTTTTTAAATACAAATAATTTTTATTCTTTATTTTTATGAGCATGACACTGTAGCCTGCAATGTCTTTATCCACTGTGATTTTTTTGAGTTTGGTATAACAGTTGGTTTTAGTGTAGTCCTTAAAACGGAAACATGCAAAATATGACTTTAACAAGCCATTACGCGAAAACTATGAGAGATAAAAAAATTTTATAAGAGCCAAATTTAGTCACATTTTGTGTCTAAAATAAGAAGAAAAAAAATATCTGGTAGAATAAAAAAATGTTGATGAAAATTGTGGTACACTTCGCCCTTAATGGTGTTGTACAGAACTTAAAAATGATTTCTGGTACTATGTATTACTTATTTTATATAAATATGTTTATTTTCAGTTTAAACATGTTTAATAATATGTACAAAATACATGTCTTATTAATCCTCAATCAAACCATCTTAAAATTAACATTTGTAAGTTAACTACTTCCCCCCATCCCCTCCCCCTACCAGTTCAATTTATAGAAAATTAACTCTATTAGACAGCCATGATTATAAGCTCTGGCACGCTGTCATCTCCACATGAGCATTTTTCTAAAATACTAATTAAAATGTCCTTTGAAAGAGATTTATGTTTCTACTTCTTCCCAAAGGTGGTAACACGTAGAGGATTTTCATATTATTATCAAGTACTGTCACAATGGCATTTTAATAGTCAAGAAAACTTAATACTTACAGTGCCATACGTGTCCATGGACATGACCCTGAAGCGATAAGCTGTGATTTTAACTGCTTTCTGTGCCCTCATGATGATTATTTGAAGCATGGTTTTTATTTGTGAGTCCATTTCATACCAGTCACTTGAATATGCTGCTATTGCTACATCTTGACTCTGTGAGTACAAGGTACAACAAAAATTAACACTTGAAAATTACTATTATGCTGACAGTAATACTAAATGACAATTACGACCTTCAACTTTGATTACCGCTACGTCAGACGGAGCATAGAGTACATACATTTCAAGGAATCCACCACCATGTTAAACCAAAGGTAGCTGTAATATGGACATTAAATTCCACAAAGAAACTTAAAACTAAAGCATAAGCATGGCAATATTTCACCAGTTAGTGTATTTATATCACATAATACATAAATAACAGTGATGCTATTCCATGCACCACTCTGATCTTTTTTTTTGTGAGTACATATTGAACTAGTAACAATGGACCTTTCTCACAAATTTTACTGAGAAAATGTATATAATCTGCATGAAAAAATTAGCCCATGGGTGGTAAAAATTTTTAAATTTGGAGTTGATTTTAGGTAACTACAGTCATTTACAAATTGTACTTTTAAAACGCCTGCGAAAACCATATGTCACAACATGGCCGCCACTATGACATAAATCCGTAAACAAGAAGCTAAGAGTAAGCAGAGCAGATATGAGAGGGTGGTTTTAGTGAAGCAGACTATTAAGCAGTGTTTTATACCAAGATGTAAAAGATGAGCATAAATTCAGCCTCGAAACTGTTTTTTACTGCCCCGAAATTGGAAAACATAAACATACGACCGAAGGGGTTCAAAGCCGCACACTGAGATGTGAGTGTTTCTCATGACAATACTTTGTACTGTTGCGAAAATAATTCCAATGACGTTTAAGTAGACATTTAATAATCCAAAGAAAAAATTAGTACAAAAAATGACGTCATGTCGTTTCTGTTACTTCTTATTCTGTGTTTATTACGTTACCTAATGATTTTATGCTAATGGTGTGTTGCGCTACATTATGAATTATGCATAACTTGAAAGCTCTCTACATACCTTACCTAGCAGCACAATCTATGCATGCTGCAGTTTCAATTTCATCATTTTCTTACTGACAACTGCTTCTACAGTGTATGATTTCCTCCAAACTTTGTGTAAAATCATGTAAGTCTGATTGTTTTCATCACTTATAACCTACTGTACATTGGCGCCTCTCATTTCAGGGGAACAGTGTTGCATTCGTTATGTTTTAGATACGTACATATACTTTCGGTAAATAGTCTGATTGAGCTTTAATATACCCTTCAGACAAAGCCATAATACATTACAAACTACACTGTATGAATTTATAAGTTTCGATGGCAAGAAAAGCAAGTGTTTTAAGTGTTCATACAGCCTGATGACGTGGCCCAATTAAAATACGTTTACAAACACAGCTGCTTCTGCTGCTATTTTCACGATTTTATTTTGAGTCATGTTTTCATACCAAAGTGTTTAGAAGAAAAATAATTTTTGCTATGTTCGTATTTCTCCTTTATTATTAATATGACACAAATTTTAATTTATTATAAATTTCATGGAAACACCTTACTGAGGCAAAATATCACAAAAGTATAGAGAAAACTTTCATATTGATGGTTTTGGTCAGCAAGTTCTTGTACATTAGACTTGAAAATGTCTCCTCCATAAATTACAAACATCTATTTTCACTTAAAATTCAGTTAACGTAATTTTGTTTACTGTTTGCTAAAGGACCATATAAATAATCAAAATCAGTAGCAGCTGGTGAGGTCGGGTAATGAGTGTTAATGCATAGTCCCGTGAAATGTTTTGAGAAAGAATGTTATGTAAATGATTTGTATACACTAAATTTAATTTTTATTAATTCACTAAATATTTAATGCTAGATAACATGAGTTGAAATTTGTCTAGTACAGTAGTAACAAAAGTGGTTTCTTACAATCCCTTATATCATTTAAAGTCAAATGCCAATCTGTACCCTAACCCTCCAGGACTCGCAAGTGGGGTCTCGGCACCACCAGCGTGTTTGTTGGTCGTTAAGCTGACAATGATGCTTTCGTGCCACCCCTCCACAAACCTTACTTTCCAACCTTCCTCTACATGCTCCTACTGTTTCATGCAGTTTTGTAAACAAATGAGCTCAGTATTAGAAGTTTTACTCTAAGAGATACAAGTGCGGTGCTCAGACTCTATCCGCAAGTCCTCGTGTTTCTCTCTGTGAGACACATGTGAGGCACTCAGAACCTACCAGCAAGTCCTTGCGTCTGTGATTTTCGTGGACATGGCCAGTGAAAAATCAACAGATCAACCCGTATGGTATCGGTAGCTCAAGGAATTATATCCTGAAGAAGAGGAGCAACTTGAAACTGACAATAACAGCAGTAAGTCAGGTGAGGAGGATGATCCTTGATTGTTCCGAGCGTGATAGAGATACGGAGCAGTCAGGAAAATAATCCAAAGAAGACACAGAGGATGAGTGTAAATTTTTTTTGTAAGGATGGAGAAACTTTCTTTTTGAAAAAGCCATTTCCAAAAAATAGGCGAATACTTAAAAAATATATTGAACTACATCTCCCCAGGGTGAAAGGCGATGCAAAAAATAGTAAGAGACCTGTGGAATGTTTTTCCAATTTCTTTTCAGACCAGATGCTAGAAAACATTACTTTTTATACAAATAAGAAACGTAAGTTACTTGCTCAAAAATATTCAAGAACAAGGGTGTGGGTTCTCACAACGTAGCATGAGACAAGGAATGAATCGGCAGAACTTTCACAAAATTTTGGGGTTTATTAAATGAAATTACGTTCCAAATTTATACATTATTTAAACTCACGACTGCCGGGAGGCACCCTTTTGAGCAAACTGAAGAAAAATTACATTTAACAAACTATGTGCCGGTGATCACCGAAAATTTATCAGTTCCTGATAAAAGAAAAATAAAACCCCAACTTTACAAATTACTTAAACATTTACGTAATAAATCATTACTAATTCCTCAGACCACCCGCTCACGCCATCTTGAATAAAAAACTTCGCTGCTGCTTACACACAACCACATCGGCCTACATCTCGCCAACGACTCCCAGCCCTTCGCGCACAAGCTACCAGTGTTGTTCATCAGTGGTGCCGCCCCACTGCCATTACAGGAAACAATTAAAAATATTACGTTTTTACGTAATTAAAAGAACATTTTGAACTCGTGATTTCTCCATATAATTACAAACATTAACATTTTAGTTTCCAAATCAATTATAAACAAATATGTTTAGTACATATTAACCTTGTTGCTAGGTGAAAGAAACATTAAATTTAAATTTGACACGGCCAATCAGCAACAGTCTATGATCTTATTGGTTGCAACCAAATATATGGCGGCAAATTCTTAAAGTTCATGTTTATAGACCGGTTTTTGACTGAAATATAGTAACTTTTCCTGGAAACACTCAATCTAGATTGATTTCTCTGTCCTTTTCACACTCCAAGCTTTAACAATGAACACACATAATTTCGTTAAATTCAAATGCAAACAATTTAAACAAAATTCAAATGCAAACAATTTAAGCAAAAAGTATAGACTGAAAATTTACTAGGTATAAACAAAATAATTTAAATTTTAAATAAATATGAACATAATTAAGCAAACTGTTATTCTTACTGTTAAATGAGTCATTTCTAATTACCAAATTAAATGTCACTTATTTTAAGAAGAATTAGTTCACAGTTACTCAAATTGATTATCTTAAATATGAATAAACATCCACTGACATGCTGGCATTTAACAAATAAATTACAAATTGTTCTTAACAAAACTCTCACACACCATTGTTAGAATAACCATGAGGCCTACATCATAAATGACAAATAAATTTAAACATGTAAAATTAATCTGGGGTCTGGGCCTGGGGCACGCTACAATATGTGGAAAATGATCAGCATAGTGAAAGAATGATTGAGCCTATTATAAATATTGGTAGGAATTTGACCATGGACAATTGGTTTACATCAATTCCAAATGTTGAAGATTTGGTTCTAAATTACAACACAACAGTGGTTGGCACACTGAGAAAAAATAAACCTCAAATTCCTTCAGAGTTCAAAGAAAACAACCGACCACTCTTTTCAACTCTTTTTGCCTTTAGTGAAGCTTACATGACGGTATTTT
The DNA here is from genome assembly GCA_003012365.1 of Medauroidea extradentata. Lineage (NCBI taxonomy): Eukaryota > Metazoa > Arthropoda > Insecta > Phasmatodea > Phasmatidae > Medauroidea > Medauroidea extradentata. Next base: position 34,263 of record PNEQ01042409.1, on the reverse strand, counting down.
ATGTTCCAAAAAATAAATAAATAAAAATTTAATTCTAGTTTTGAGTATGCATGAAAGTAACGACATTGATGTTGAAAGTGGAAACAGGTACAAGCCAGAGGTCATTACTTTTTATAGGTAATACAGTATGACAAAATGAGGTGTTGGTGTTGTTGACAAAATGAAGAGTGAGTATATAATTGCCCGAGTAGGAAACCGTTGGCCACTGGTATTGTTTTATGAATCAACAGCCAGATTATATACAAGCTAAATACGTACTAGAAACATGTTGGAGCGCTGGAAATATTTGATAGGACTGAGTATACAGCTAACTCAGCCTTATGTAGGCTTCAAACTCCTAGACTGTCAACAGGACTTCAGGAAGAAATAAGGGGTCAGCTTGGAATGAAAAAAAGTCCCCCTAAAAAGAGGCAACGTGACTATGTCACTGGGAGACAGGTCTGTGGTTTCTGCCCTAAAAAGAAGAATAGAAAGACATTGGTGAGGTCGGGTAGCCATATGTGGATGTTCAAGAGTGCAGTGCATAGATAGAATGTCATTCTTTAGTAGATGTGAATGGAGATAACACAACTTCATAAGTTCTTTTAATATTTTCATGGAAATTTTCATTCATACAGATCTGCTGACCTTGCTCTGTTATATATAGGTGATGTGTGTGAACTCTGAGTTGCAAATTATGGAGAACTCTCAGAAGTGTGATGCATATACTGTATCCATTCCAAGGTTGCAGCAGAAATAAACATTGTCACAGGTGATCTCTCGACCATTGGTTGGCTGGTTAGTTGACAGTGTCGTTGCGACAGGAAATAGGTCCTACGCTAAAGTTCTGCGTTTTAGTTCGGGATAGGTAATTTTATCGTTTAGTTGCGTTGTTTAATCCTCTGTAATATAACATCACTCTGTGCGCATGAAATACTATACGTGCATGGAATGAATTAACTACGAATGGATTAACTACGATGTACGCATCGTGATTCCATTTCCTCCACGGCGAGGCGCGATTCCGTTTCTTCACTTGTCGCCAATCGACAGCTCGCGAGACACGCGGAGGTAGTGCGGTGGTTTGTTGCACAGCCAATGCCTTTCAAGCGCGGGAACAGACGGAGTGGCACAAGCTGCAATCTTGGAATGGATAAAGTATAGAATGTTATGCTTCAGTTAATGTCAATGAAAGAGGAAAGACTAATTTTATTTCTCATATTCTTCATTCTAAACCTTTTGTCCATCCCAAAATATATTTGACTTTTTAATGTTTTGATTGGCATACTTTATTTTACTTTTATGTGTGCAAGCTGGTTTTATTGTGTAACAAAAAATGTGAGCATATTTACATTTTGAACAACCATAACATTTTATGCTTTTATATACTTTATTTTACTTTTGTGTTCATAAATTGGTTTAATTGTGTAAAGAAAACTATGTAAAATGTTAGTTTTTAACAACTTTAAAGAATAATGTCTGCAATTCATGATATAAATGATATTTATAAATGGATATCTGCGATTTGTTGCCAGAATTTCACTTTATATTCAAAAATATGTCAGTAACAGTGCCTTAAAGTAAAGATATGCAATAAAATATATGGTGGCGCTGAAACCCCACCCGCGAGTCCTAATGCCTCAATAAGGGGCGCAAGTTTTGGAGGGTTAAATAGGTTTATTTAAATTTTCAATTCAGTTGTATGTTCATCTTTTTCAGTAGTTAAACAATATTTAATTCATAATGCCCGTCATATGTAAATGAATGCCACTTCAGACTTTAAAATAAATTTATACACATTCTGTATTTTAACTGTTAAATTTTTTTATAGCTGTGTTTGTAATTTCCCTTTCACCTTTTGGTGGCAGCACCTACTAACTATTAGTGAAAGGGAAATTACAAACTACTGGGGCATGTAAAATCTTGTATTTTGATGATTAAAAATCATCTTGCATTGTGAAGATTAAAAATTAATTTGACATTTCAATCCCATGTGAGGAATTAGTCTCATTTTTTCGCGATTGCAGCACCATCAAAGGATTTTAAAAAAGTGTTGCAGCAAATATATGTCTTATTTAGCATACAATTCAGTTCTGCAATAAAAATGGGCATCCATATTACAATTTCAAACTTACCCCCTTCCAACCCTTAGGGAGGTAGGGGAGGGTATCACATTTTGGTTCACTGGTTGCCTCCTTCCCATTGAACATAATTTTTTTTTAATTATATGTCATGCTTTGTTTAGTTTTGCAAATTCAGAGAGAATTTCATTCTTCTAATTTATGTATTTTACTTACCATGTGTAATATAACATCGGCATATTGACAGAAAAAGTACAGTTCAAATGTTAATGACACTGCGAAGACAAGAAACTTGATCAAGTTTCCAAAATCAGCAGAGCTCTGAAACACAAAATTCATTTTGTGTTATACTGGATGATTCACTAAGAGTTGTCACACGCAGGGCTTATTCCTTACATAATTTGGAGCAAAAATGTAATATGGTTGTCAAGCCTATTCCCAGTATTTTTTAAGTATTTCGAAATATTTGAAACATGGTTAATAAAATGGAGAAGTAAATCAGTGATGTTTTACTATACCATACTGTTTGTTTTCGAACATCAACAGTTACATATAAACCACACCAGTCAAGCATGTCTGGAATTGTGTAGTGTGTTTACGCTATTCCATGTGAAATGTGCCCCATCTGTAAACAAGTAGTAGTACATAAATGCCGATTTTCAACCAAACCCCCACATGTACAAGATATTTTTGCTCCAAATTATGTATTGAATAAACCATATGTGTGGTGGTAACTCCTCATGAAATCATCCTATAAAGCAAGTAGTTAGTAAACAGTAACTGTTTAGCTAGAAACAAACAAACATAAACTTCCTTATCAAATAAATCCTACATTTTCACATATTAAAGGTAATGTCTTCACAGGACACAAACATCAAACTTGAATTTTTACAAAATGTTAAGTATTTTTAATGTTTTTTAAACAACACATGTTCTCTCCCAAGAGAGTGTCAACACTGATTGGATAAGAGGTCATTGGCACTAGCTCGAGGTATGTAGTTTCTTAGTCACCTCCCTTCCCAAATGACAAGTTTCACGATTAGCCACTAGTGAGGTGAGATGAAATTAGAATAGAGCTGTGACAAAATGACTAGTGTTAAAAACTGAAGAAGTTTAAAAATAACTGTAGACCACAGCCACTCCAACCTGCACCAGTGAGAAGGCTCGTCTAAAAATTTTTTGGTCTACTGGGTTCTAGGCTCAAACTGAGGAACTGTAGGGATACCAGAGAATAACAATGTTATAGGCACGAGCAAAATAGATTGCTTGTGTAACAATTGCTTAAACAATGTGCTTAAACCATGATGGTGCTAAAAGATTCAGTACCGGACATTGAGGTATTTGGTTGCTACATTCAGTTTTAAACGCTCATATGACAGGATAATCAGAGTAGTGATGGTTCCAAACGTATCTCGAACATTGACAATCAGTATGAGCACCAACATAAGATTCAAGTGGTTTGTATTATTCTGTAGCCTTTCTGTAATGTGTAAAATGAAAATACTAAATATCTGTCATTTTAAAATACGTAGGTACTGTGAATGCTAAAGATTTTGGCAGGTAATTCATATTCCAACATGTCAAAACCTGAATGTAGAATGTAACACACACTAGGAACACAAATACAGTAACATGACTTTTCACTGCCTTAACAATGTACGGACTGATCCAGTTCATTTGGTGTTACCAACATTATTTAGAAACGACAAAAATTCTAGATGCTGATGTGCACTGAAGAATGTGGCACTGCCTAATCTTCTGGCACTCAACACCAAGTGACTGATTTTGGAGCATTTATGACTGACCTGGTGCGCTGCTTGGTTTCAACATTTCAGGAAGGACCTGGTTTGTTTCTCTAGCATAAGCCATAGTTTATTCTTCAGTTGGTTATGATTATGTCTAGCCACTCTATGCCAAGTAGAGGTGCCATTGTTGCTCTTCCTCCTATGACAACCAATGGTAACTGATATTCCTTTCCTCAGTGTCGTATCACTTGCCCTACAATTTGACCCAATATTTCAACCTGACTTCCCATGACCAAATTCAGCCTCAAAATACAGTAATTCAGTTTAATTTTTGTGAAGAAGTCTTCATAAACAGCAAACTGGTATCACTGATATGCACGCCCCACTGTCAACCTCCATTTTCAACAGTTGACCTACCACCAAAACAACAACAGTCAAGAGTTTATTTCCTTTATTTCCACATTCAGTGTGCACTGATCAGCTTGGAGTTGACATTTCTTGGTTTAGGTACTCTGCATTAAGCTCACTAACCTCGTAATCACTTCTGTCCCATTGTTATGAAATGCTCGAAGCAGCGTGGCCCTGTTTTCCACATCCAGAACGTCCACTGTAATGCTGAGCATATGGTGCGGTTATGTCGCCTCCCACAACAAAACAAGTCACTGAGTGGGTCTACTTACTACCGTCTCACCCTGAGCTGTAGCTGTAGAAGCATTTTGATAACTGTGTTTACCTTTTAGGTACGCTTCCTTGGTGTTTCTTTGTTGACTCAAAACTTTATTTATATTTTCTGTCCAGTCTCCCTGAGCTACTTGTGATATTAGCTGAAAAATTTTTGTCTTACTGCCACCTCATGCTGGTTGCCATTACACACGTCTTGTCAAAATCTAGGTTAGGTTCGCACATTAAATTACACTGGATGCTTTCCAACTTTTGTTCACACACTAATCTATTTGGTAATGCCTCTGGAAAGAATGTGCTGAACTGTTTCAGTGGTTCGATGTTGGAACTGAAGTCCTCATTTTCTGAATTAAATTCACCAATACGGCCAAGTAGTCGATGTTTAAGCTCACTACCGCTACTGTGGCACATACAGAACTTCAGTAAATAGCAAGGCTTGGTAATCCACTGTATGTCACTGATTTTATGTCATCCCATCCTCGACACCAGTTTCATGTTCTTTATTTTCTCATACTCATATATTGCTTACAACTCCAAATTCCTGCACCTATTACAACTATAATGCTCAACGGCCACCGCTATTGCCATAGCTGGCATCCTCTTGCTTGCCGCCAACCTCCCAAGGTTGAATGAAACATGCACATGTAAGAATACATGGTACCGACTGGTATCACTTGCAGTTGAGGAAATTGACAGCAGTGGGGTGTAATGCATTTGTTCAATGTTCTTTTAACACACTATAATGAAATTATTGAGCAGTGACCTGGTCCATCTGTTGTTGGAAAAGAAAATCTGCAGCAAAGTAAATTGTAGGACACTTGGGTAATTAATTAACAATATGAGTACTAGATTTTTTAAAATAAAACTGTAGGGGAAAGAACAATTCTGTTAGCTCTGATCAAAGGCTTGGAAAATTGTTTTTAATGTGTGAAATTTTTCTGAAAATACCCAACAACCCTCCCCTGAAATATGTTTTCTTTTCGTAGACTAGTATATTGGGAATATTTATATTTCATAAAGATGTGTATTACGAAACCACTGCATTAATGTTTATAACAAGCTAGGAAGTCCTCTCAAGTCTAAAAAAAAATTCATAGTTTTATTTTTGCATAAAATAATCTTGATTTTGTAGATGTTATTTCTGACTTAATTAGTTTCCTATAGAACAGTGTTAGCATGTATAGTCTCCCATAACATCATGTTGAAGCCAAAATTTGTGTTACAGCAGCAAACACCCAATGAAAACCAACAGACTTAATGAAGTGAAATAATTTACACCGAAAGAAATCGTTAAAAAATTTTTTTTGTACTTATAAAAAATAATTTAAAATCAAATAAAAATCCTTTCTTTCCAAATATTTTAAAACACAAAAATATGTAATATTATGTTTTTATCATTTTAATGATGTAGCCTATGATATCTAATTTCAGTGAAAATTATTTCATTTCCATAATTTTGTTGGTTTTCGTTTCTAGTATGCTGCTGTAACATGCAAATTTCGACTCTGACATGCTGTTATGGGGATACTATGAATGCTAAAAAAGATTTCTGTATGAGGATAGTCACCAGTAATGTGCACAAAACTAACACTTATTTCATACAAATACACAATTATAAATTTTTCACACTATTGCATTTAAACTAAACCATGATAGGGGAATATTTTGAAACAATAATGTATGTTGTTAAATTATCAACACACTATTCATACAGAAACGGTACCGACCCCTCAGTCCTACCCTTCATGTTTATTACCTTAACATTTGTAATTATGCCCACTTGATACATCTATACAAGCAACTTTGTGTAAAGTTAACTGACAGATAACTTACAAGCATGTGGTAGCTAAAATATAAATATTTTTATAAAAACTACATTTACAAAAAAAGTTTTAATTAATTTCACTCACCTCTGTAGCTTGCAATCCACTTATAGCTATCTCACTCATGCTGTACAACAATTCTGCCAGCATAATGGGGTTTAGCACATCATCCACTTTCTTTACAAACCTGAAATCATGGCAGATTACAGTCTTAAAATATTACAATTTAAGGATGGTGAAGTAGATACACAATATCACACTAGAAAAATTTAATGAAGATGTAAAAGTAGAATTGTAACACACAATAACAATAAGGAACTATTTTATAAAATGAAATTTATTAAAACATTGTACATAAAATTTTTTAACAAAAACCTTATCTGAATTTATATCAGTCATATATTTAACATATTGAATCTTCATCCTGTGGCTTAATTCTGTGTTGGACTAAGGACAAAATTAATATTTTTGAAATGTCTTGTTTTAGTTTTCAAATTTTAATTATTTTAAGCTGTATATGGCAATGAGAATACTTCTTATTGCCATTTTATGTAAATAATTGAGCATAATGCAAAAGATGACAGGTAATATTCATGTTTATGAAACCATAAAAATGTAATAAAATTAATACAAAAATTACTTACAACAACTGACACTAGGTATATACTTGTAGAAAAACAAATATGCAGTGAAGTATACACAGCTGAAACAAGAACTGCTGTACATTATGACAGAAATCGAACAGGACTTGGTTGTTGCCTACTAAACAGCTTCTAACAGAGTCCGCAGTTCATCTACACTGACTGCAGAATAAAGATGAAGAGCTAGTTATGAAGTAACCATATCCCCTACACATTGGACAAATATGCAAACCAGATATGAAGCAGTATATGCCTATCTTTGAAAGAGACCTGGACATTTCTGAATACATGTAATTGGATGTAGCCACGTTTTAAGGTGTAACTTCAACCTCCATAACTTAATTTGCTGTTCAAGTCCTACATTTACTGTAAAACCAAAATGCTCAGCCATCAAACTACTGTTTTGGTGGCTTTCCTGATGTTATAATAACACTCAATGCTTTAAAAAGCATTATAATGTACAGTATGTAACTCTATAGGTGAATTATTGTATAAAATGTTCTACTGGAATTGTGGTACTATATATATATATTTATTTATTTATTCTTTTTTGTGTGTGTGTTTTTTTTCTGCCTAAAAGGTATACACAGATGTTCTGAAAACTAAAATGTAATTGGACCTTCTAAGCACTCATCGCACTTAGTGCTAGCAAACAGCACAAAGAGAATATTCTTGACATTCAAATGTTGGTAGATTTGTGTATTTCTGCCTTCCTTTCTTACCTAGTGAGGTGTAACAGTAAAAAAATTTTTGCCTCATATTTGGGAGAACATGGGTTCGATTCTGGGTATGGCCAACCTAATTTAAGTTTTGCAGGTCGGCTTTTCTGAACTCACTCTAGGTGAATGCTGAGATGATTATTCTATATAGATTACAGGCCCTGGTTGATTCACTTTCCTCTATGTACCTCTAGAATTTCATTTAAGCTGTTCGATGGCTTGTAAAACTAACAATAAATAAAAATTCCTCACTACAATAGTTAATGTCCTGGTAGTATTATTTTGCAAACAACACTTTACCTTTCCTTCTCTTGACACCAGCACTGACTATCCAAGTGGCTCTAAAACAGGAATTTAAGTTAATGCTCAAGGACTATCCAAGTGGCTCTAAAACAGGAATTTAAGTTAATGCTCAAGTTTATGCTTAAGTTTATGCTCAGGGCCTGTATTCAACTATTGGTAGTTTCTTGGCTATGTTCCAGATTTATTACTCCTAGCGTAGCAACATACGTATTTTCTATAAAAAATATTTTTATTGGTAATGTTACTCATATATACCTAGACTATTCCAGTTTTTTTTTCTCTAACTTAACTTTAGAAACGCTGATTTCGTATTAACTAATCCACTTCACATCCACCCATTTTGAATATGTGTGATGTATAAGGTAGATCATTGCATTTGCATCAACAGGAGAGCAAGGAACATGCCCCCTCAATAACTTGTTACTTGTGCAAAATGTAATTTTCCATGTAATATTTTTACTTTATGGTAACTACATGATTCATGGTCATCAAATTATAAAGTAATTTACCAAAGTGTAAAAAAATTTATTTTATAGAAAAGGTCATGTCTGTACCAAAAAATCTATAGCTAAAGACATAGATGCTCAATTTCATTGTTGCACTGCAGATAAAGTGTTCCAAAATTTATTGAATAATATTGTGAAAATCGCAACTTATTTTTTACTCATATACATACAACTTAATCATTAACCTCCTGCAGGCAAAAACAAAAGTATTAATTTCAGTACCACAGAAGCCCATTACGACATTGGCGTTGAGAAAGACGAATCTAACTCACGTTATAGCAGTTCCATCGTATTCTGGGTGTGACCAATCCTGTATTTATTCAGACTAGGGGACCTAAATTAACCTATGCTATAATAAAATCCTGCAGTAGGTACACAGACTAACAGGCTTCTACTATATTACAGTAAATGATCTGCCTGACATTTTTCAACTTAACTTAAAGAATATTTATAATTACATGAATTACATTTTCACGTGTGAAGAGATTTGGTCTGTATCTAATAATGTATTGAGCACTGGTGGGATAGCATCAGATGAGTACAAGCAACAGCAGAATGCAAGGGCAATAAAATGAGAGTGCCCTAAGAAAACCTGCCAGACAATGTCTAAATACACCAAAAATCAGGAGTGACTCAGCAGGAATCAAACCCTGATTACAGTGGTGGGATATAAGTCATTATATTTTAGGGAAAATTATTGTTAAAAATTCAAATACATAATACGTAATTTAAAAACTACTGAACGTAGGCCATCAAATTTATAGATTTTTTACAAACTTTACACTATTGGCATAAGTAGATTTTTATAATAAAATGAACAGTTAGTACACATTGATTTAATTTTGTTTGTGGTAGTATTACTCACATGATGATATTAATGTGGTGCTTTACAAAATTTTTGAGATGATGTAGAGCATGTATATTTAGAGCTTCTTGTTGAAGTTCTGCTTTTCCATCTGGAAGTTGTGACTCACGCACAACTACATTCCCATTTCCTGTCTCGCTGTAGGTCAGACTGTTTGCAAGCGACTCCTCTGCCACTTCACGTAACCTCCTCAGTGATGTCATTAAGACCTTGAACTGGGCTGCCAATTGCATGAAGAAAGCCACGCACACCGCATCAAAGCTGCTCACACTCATGCAGAATAAGAACAGACTGATTGCCTGGAAGCAGTAAACTGCTTCATAGTTTGGTGATGACTGATAATCAAAAATGTATTCTGCCAAGAAAGGATGAGGACGCCACCCAGTGGGGTCAACCCCTGAAATCCAGGCTGTCGCAACTGGAGACAAAGTCCAAGATAAGAATATTAAAAATATGAAGAAGATGAGACTTCTGGACACAACACGGACATTGTGATTGGCCTTTTTGATGATATCAGAGCACTCAGCATAGAGACACGGTGGCCACTGGTAATCCTACAACACAGAACAAACATTTTAAGAAGTAACGTTAAAAATGCTAGTTGATATCTACAGTTACTTAACAGTCTGAATAGAAAAGCTAGAAAGATATATCCTAAGCAATAAATTTTGCCAACTTAACACTTTTAGTGCCAGGTTTTTTGAAAACTTCAGAAATTTGCATTTATTTATACAAATTGTAATAACTCAATACCAATGAAACTCTGCAAAAATTATATGGGCAATCAAAGGTACTGTTAACTCATTGCAATGTGTAAATACATTTTTTCTAAAAAAATTTGAGTTAAAATATTTGTAAAATAGATTTTAAAAAAATACACGGCCAATATATTAACTTCTGGCATTTTTCACACACACCATGATTGCCAATATTTCTGCTCTTGGCACCAACAGAGTTAATGAGCAAAGGTTTTGGAGCACATTTTTTTACATTAATCTCTTGCACCAAAATCAAATGTTCAAAATTCTGGCATCAGAAATTGTTGCCCATACATATATATCACACTCAGGCAAAATATCTCCTTAAATAATTGGTGAAAACATTTTTGTAGGATTGCTCTTTTCTTTAAATGTATTATTGTGTGTAATTCACTTTTTTTAGGTACACACATGTGAGAACACACAACATTCATATGCACACTGCATAGAAGCTTACTATAATGCTGGTGCTGGAAGATTTAATTCCAACCTGCTTTAGAGTGGTTCCAGGTATGGTGGGTGTGACCAAACATGTATTTATTCAGGTTGAGGGTCATAAAATTTGCAGCGGTATAACTGACTTCTAATGTATGTGGCTTGTGTTTGTGTGTGCACATACTGTACATGCTGATGTACTGATGTTTTACCTCCTCTGACTTTTAAGTCCAATGCCTAATATCATGGCCCACATGCCACAAAGGAAGCTTCATCCCCCTTCCATTTTTCTCTCTCTATCTACCCCCCCCCCCAGGAGTGCAGTGTTTTTAACCTAACTGCTAGGCGAGGGAATTTTAGCAGAGTAAATAATAACAATTGTTTACAAGCAGCTCCAGGGTTCTGCTACCTTATCTTGTCTTTGAACATGTCGCAAACAGTGAACTTACAATTAAATAGTCTTTCTGACCACGTCAATTCATTATTTTAACTATTTCAGCTTGCTGAAAGATTATGTTTCTATGCTACAAACAAATATAAGCATACTCACAAGGTAGCAGCCCTTAGATAATGTTATACCTGCCCACATGTTGTGCTTCTGCTTTGAATTAATGTGATTTTTGTTGTGAATGCCAAGGGTGGTACATTGGTTTTATTTATTAAACATATGAATTCCTGCAAGGCAATACTAGCACTCATATCTTACATTTGTGAGAGGGACCCAAAGTGTGGTGACTTCGGTCTAGTTCATCGCAAGTGCTTGAGGCAGTAGCATATACCCGTCCAGATGGAGTTTTCATACTTGTACTAACCAACATTATTCTGTTCCATATAATTTACGCTGGAACCTGTTTGATCACCTTCCTGTGTACATTACTTACTTCTAGTGGCGTACTTACATTTCTCTGGGCACGAGAACTTCAGTTTAAAACTTCACAGCCAGCTTAAGCATTTGATTTAACGAGACCACATGGCGGCTTGTTTCAGTTTTGTAACACGAGATAATATATTGTTCCTTCTGTTTAACTTTTGATTAACTTTGTTCCAAGTATTGTGTAACCAGTGGTGTTTCTGCTGTTGATCGCAAAGCGTTCCTTGCAACAACAGGGTAGGGATTACGGTTGTAAGTTTACCTACGTATGAGGAATACATCTTCAGAAACATATATTATGTTCTTTTATTTTGCAAGGATTGCTTTCAGGGAAGAGTATGCAAATAATAACACCAACCATGAGCATGTATACACAACAGACACACTGCCTTAACCGGGCATTAACTGAATAGCATGATCCACTGTACAAATTTATACTAAATTAACTCTGGCCCAGACACCATCAACATCCTGTCATGTTCCTGAAAACCCAGTGATATAAAAAATTAAATAATATTAAAGATTTAAATCAATAATGTTGAACATAAAAATGTTTCCAAGAGCCCCAAAATAACAATAATCATGTTACATTTGAAGACCTCGGGGATAAATAATGATAACTATCATTCCTGTAGTTTTCAGCTAAGGTGTAATAAAGTATATTATGTCAAATCTAGACAAAAGCATTTTATAAATTTTTCATTTATTATGTGGTTTGAAGTAAACTACATACATACTTTTTAAATAAGTATTTCTTTTAAACTGACAGAATTTTTTTTACATTGGCTGTCTTACAATATATGTTATAACTATTTACTCCAGAGGTCTTCATTTCATAACCCATGGAATGTATGAAAATATGATGAGGGAATAAGTTACTGCAAAATATGAATAAAAAATTAAACTTTAAATATTCATCATCTGTGGTTTATATTATTTTAACAAAAGCATGTAGGCAGAATTGTTTGCACGTTGTCCTGCTTAGGTTATACGTATTTGCTAAGAAGTCATGAATAGTTTGTATTAAAATCATTATAACAAAACCATTTTATCGCACTTTCTTAATATACTATGGGTTTTCCTCTCTGTTAACAATATTTATGTAGAATATTCATTAAGCCTACCCAACTTCACAAATAATGAGAACATACAGATAAGTGAAGAACTGTTTTTTAAATTTATATTTTTAGCACAAAGAAGGCAACATATCTAACTTCACCCTCCTCAAAGGCATAAGTAAATGCAATAGTATTAAAATACTGACTATTTAGAAGACTTGTATGAATTCAGTTGTGCTTCTCACAGACTATTAATTGGTTGTAAACCACTAACGGATATATTGCTTTGACATATATGGAAATTATAATCTGCATTTTTAACTGACCAGTACATTATTTAAACCCAAGGTTACCAGCAAATCTTACAGGCCCCAAAATGTCCATGTGTGTGTACTGACAATTGGTTTGGATCAGGAATGCAAACATTATCAATATTTTGTAGTGTCATGAGCGCTTTTCATGGGAAAACTTAACAAGATTACAGTACAGAACTATGTGTCATGATAATTTCACATGAAAGTCTTGTTAGTTAAGAAAACCAATTACATGTATTCAAGGATCAGTTACAAGAAACTAAAGTAGCTTTTACAAGACTCATGCAAAATAGCAACCTCAAAATAAATCTCATGAGAGAATTTCTCATGCAAGGTGGATCTATAACAAAATGAAGTAATATAACACGTCCTATTTTGCAGTGCAAGGTCCCACAATTTGCGTGGGAGGAAGGATTCTACTGGTCACTCTGCACTGATCGTGTGACCAACTGTACACTGGTCATAAAGATGGGAGTAAATCATAATTGAACTGTGGGAAGAGAAATTTAGTAAGTCGTACAGCAGTTACTAAAACTTTGGTAATTTGTAGTAAATGCTGGAAAGAAGAAATATTGTAGGTATTCAGTATATACTGTAAGAAACTATTATTGTTATTGTGTCAGTGCGCAACTTAAAACTTATGAATTGCTATAGAAATTATAATTTGGCTTGGTTGCACTGATAAACATATGGTACTAGTTGTTTACAATGAATGTTCACCGTCTGTGCGCTGAGAACATTATACATAACACACATGTACGCAGCAAGGCCTATGCTCTAGACTCTGTAATGCTACCCCAAAGCCTTACGAGCTTGAATAAAAAGGACAGGCCCTAGAAAGTTGCAACATGATGAGTTTTCTTACATGAGTCATTTAGCTCAATAAACTTTAATTAAATGTTTGAATTTCCTGATGCTACAAAGGTTTTATGCAAATAGAGTGTGCCTCCCACCCTTTTATTTTCATAAGAGTGGAAGGTCTTTGCATAATTTGCTATTGATTAGAAGAACCTAACAACATAAAGTAATGTTCATAGTACTATTGTCCTTCTAAGTTTTCCCATATTTTGGGCGAATACGTAGCATTTCAAAATGTAGATACCGTGTTCTGTACATTTTGTGCTTATTATTTACTCAAGAAGAATCACCTCCTGTGGTTTGTTGTTCGAATTCAGCCCCAGCCTGTATTTTCTGTTATTAATAGTATAAAAATACAGTATTTATAGTGAGTAACTGCATTTTGCATTAACCATAAAATATTATTTATTATATGCATGCATGCATGCGCGCGCACACACACACACGTATCTAAGAATCAAATTGATCTAATATACTTTTATTTAAAAAAAAAGCCCTTAACATGTGTCAGCACTCAATAATTATGAAAAAAAAAATCTGATTTAGGCTTAAACTCAACATATATTAAGTGGCTTGCTAACTATTTTTCAATTAGAATGTTCACGATAAGATTCGAAACAAAGTTTTCTGCTTCCTATCCTGTTTCAGCAGTGTTCCACAAAGAGGTAATTTGTCGTCTCTAGTTATTAATATCTTTATCAATGATATAAGTCATGTTGTAAATAAAGAATTCTAAACCAGTCCTCTATGCGGATGATTTGAACATATATAAAAACATTAGCAATAGGAGTGATTATACTGATCTACAGAATGACATTCTGGCAGTATATAATTTGTGTCTAAATAACCAGATGTCTCTTAATTTAGAAAAAAAATGTAAGCATTTCATTTACCAGGAAAACCAATATTATTATAAACAAATATACTTTCTTTATTTTAAATCATGAAATTAAGCGAGTCAATTATATTTATGATCTTGGAGTGATACTTAACTGCAAATTATACTTCCATCATCACGTGGACAACTTAATTAACAGTTCTGTACGTACATTAAATTTAATCAAATACATTTTACACATCCTGCAACTACGCCAGACTCCTTACTATAGCTGTATTATTTTTAGTATAGTCAGAAGATTAAAATTAGAAAACTGTTCAGTAATCTAGAACTCTATTACAGCAACAGATTCTAGGAGACTGGAAAAGTTACAGTGCAATGTATTTAAAACTATATTTAACAGGTTCTCAATTAATAATTCTAACTTTGACTATAGCAGTGAGCTAAAAAAAGTTCAAAACTCACACTTTCGAAACAAGATGTTCTATATGCTTTATTTATAATCAATTCATTGCTCCCATATCACTATGTTCTGCCATTAGTAAATATATCTGTTTTAGAGTTAATTACAACCACAGAAGTAGTGATACATTTGGTACAGTTAATAAAGAAATTGATTTAGTTAAGCAATGTTTTCTAATGTAAAAAAATAATTTTGTGATTTTGATCCCTTCATTGGAAAGAAAATCACATTCCGAAATTTATCAAGACATTATAAAAGTTGAATTTGTGTTTCTTTACAAACAGTTACACTCATCCTAGACTGGTTATTGGTAATTGTCGTGGTACATTCCCCCCTCTTTTTTATGTTGTATTTTATTTTTTACATCACCCTGGAGATTCCATATTGAACTTGTTCTTGGAATATAGGGCTTGTCAATTTGAGATATACAGTATACATTTACATATTATATGAATATACATTAATTACCCTATATTACCTTTTAGTAATTAGGGTATAAATAAATATTTCACATTACAATTTGTATAAAAAAAAAAAAAGAAAAAACTATGTAAAAAATAAGAGAAAAAAAAGAATCACGAGCATTGGTATAGTTATACAAGTATACAGAACATGATTATTCAAGCATATAACACAAGATTATGTAATTTACAATAAAACATTAATAAAAAATGCAATGTGACATTAATGATGATGGGTAGAATGATAGATAGTTTTACTGTTATAGATATAGCAGAGCTCTGTTTATTACAGTTAAGTCTAATGCTGTAAACAAGTTGAGAAATATATTCAATTACAGATCCTGAAAGTATTCTTCCACCTCTTTACTGCTATAGAAACATTGTCCATCAAGCTTATCATGAATCAATTTGTTAAATTTATTTATGTTTTTTCTTGGGATATATGTTTCGGCAGATTGATGTACATTCTTAAACCTGAATAATAAAGACTTTTTTCAAATAGTGAGCTGTTATGTTGGGTGGTTCTCAGTTTATGTGCATTTATCATATTATGCTGGTGTATATTTTCATTTTTTGGGTAGCATTATATGTTAAGAACCTGGATTGCATATTTTATATATATATATATATATATATATATATATATATATATATATATATATATATATATATATATAGATAGATAGATAGAGAGAGAGAGAGTTTTTATTTGGTGAGCTAAAAAGAGGGGCTTACAGGATTTTTTTTGCTCACACATAACTTTTTTTTTTGCATTATGAAAATGTTTTTACTTCTACTGGCATTTCCTCAGAACTCAAGACCATATTAAAAATCCTTGATGGTGCAAACTTTTGAAGATGTCTGATTTGTACTCATCATAACCTGCTCTAAATTTTGTCCCAACACTTTTGAAACCTTTTATAAAGGCACACCAATACACATACATATACCACATTGAGCAATGTGGACCAGTAGTAGGAGGACCCGAGTTCGATCCCAGCTCTGGCCATCCCAATTTCGGCTTTTCAGGATTTCCAAAATCACTTCAGGTGAATGCTGGGATGGTTCCTTAAACATAAAACTTGTACTCCCTTTCCCCCGTATACCTCTACCAAGGCCTTGTGCTGTTCGAGGGCACATAAATCATTCAAATAAATAAAAAAAAATATAGGTACACATTCACATGTACATCATGGCAGTCACTCCAAAAAATGCAAACCCTGGAGTCCGATATTTATACTTCTCAAAACTGATTCTTGTTTTTTTTTATAAACTCTGTATGAAATACACCTTTCGAGACCTACAAAATAAAGTCTTAACTAACACTGTTTAGCAAATGATATCTTCCTTACAACTAATTAAGAGAATCTGAAAGATTTGATTTCATCAAATAATCAATGTACATGTTACCTCAAACTTCTTGAGATCCATAAAAAGTTGCATTATTTCCTTTCGATTGTAAAGGAAGTAGGTGTATCGCACAAGGCACGACAATACGCCCACTGACATGACAATGTTGTTAATGATAGCATCAAAATCACCCCAATCTCTAACCATCCCAGCCACATCGACAATCATCATGATGATGTGTAATGCTACCACCACAGTAGAGTACAAGCGGTATAGGATCAGCTTCCATGGAGCAGTCGTGTCCGGTTCAACCAAGCTGAACAGTCGAAGAAACCAAATGTTCAAACTCATATCAATTATTGGCTTCTGGTTCATTTGATGCAAAGACTCATTTGCCATTGTGGTGACTACTTGTTTCTCCGCACTTTCAGTCAGATATATAAGACTATTGTCTCTTAGTTAACATTTGCACGTTAATTTTTATTCCATTCTGCACCCAACTTCGAGTGGTCTTTAAGTTGCTCTGAAGCTGTTTATGTATGCCAGGTAAATATTTAAAACAACACTCAACTTGAAAAGGTATCAACATACAGAAAAAAAAAACATCAAATGGAATAAATTGCAGTTAGGGATGTGTACTGTTAATTTTCTGTCTGACTAGTTCTCGAATTCGTAAACCTGCTTGCAGGAGGCAAACTGTTACGACATGCATTTTGTTGATTTAAATACTGTGTTTGCTGGATGTGCTATATCTACAGCTGCACTCATCAAAGAGCATCACTCATCAGCAAACAGGAGGTAATGATCTTTCTGGAAAATAACAGACTGCGTCAGGCCACATCATATTATTTATTCACAGTGAACACAAAATCAATAACAATCAGTTGAAATCAAAGACAAATGTATTTCCGTTATCACAGCATATGGAAAACATAACAATTTCGTGTTACTTCTAAAGTAGTTTCTGAATATCAACCATAACTATTGCATCTTTACCTCCAATACCCATCAATATTATATTTCTGTGGTTCCTGGTAGAATATTCCTGCCCAATTACTACAATGGTGAATAACAGAGATTCTATATACGGAACAACAATTCATCTTATTTTTTTTTAACGACAGGCTAGACAAACTCAAATTAAAAATATTTCAAAATTTTATTTTAAATGGCTTATGTTGTTTATGATTTTTCCTACTTTCTTGTAATCTGATTATGGTTGTATTCATTTACATTCCACCACTTTAAATAAACGTATATGTAATTTTTAGACATGTATCTTATGGCAAGTTTGTAAAATATTTCAACAAATATTATGACTTATTTATGCACCCTTGCAGTTCTATTTTTTGGCCCTGACAACTCAGTGCAATGTCACTAAATTTTAATGACCAATATCATTATCAGTGCTATAAATATAAAATACACGTAACGCTCCGGCACCCACAAATATCTGACCTTAGCAAGGACATTAAACTATTACCACTTCCTATTTCCACAGACTCACTGCTCTATTTACTGCCTTTGTGTCACCAGCAGTCAAAGTGGTCGTGTGTCATGGCCAGATAGTTTGGAGGGATGGTCACAATCCAGGCAGCACATGATATAACTGTGGCTTTTAACTATTTTTGGCGGTTAATAAAGAATTTTTTTTTTTTTTAATATTTGTGTAAACACAAAATATTTTTGGCCATATGTAATCTTCCAAATAGTAGAACATTAGTTTCTATATGTCCATGTTGAACAGTTTACATTAAAGCCATACATATATATATTTTTTTTTTCTTAATTGAAAGTAATTAAAAAATGCACCACTCGTGATAGTTAGATGTGACCAAACAATTATTGTTTCCAAAATACATTGCCTTGAAAGTCAAAATTTGCTGAAAATGGGAGCAAACACTGCAGTGTGTTAATTAACGAAGTCAAGTAAATACAATATCACTCAATTATCCCACACACAACATATTAAAGTAATTTCAGAACTTGCGAGTGAGTAATGGGGTTTTAATTTATTTACAAAGCCAAAACTAAATTTTCCTCAACAGTTTAAAGTTTCAGCTACTGATAAAATTAATTTGAATATTTTTTTTTATAAAAATATTGATGTACATGTGTTATCTGCTTATTTCTGGCATATTATTAGTAACATCAAAGATGTCAGTTCTCACAAGTTGTTAAGTATTTCTGAAACGTGAGTTGTGATAATTGATAGTGTGAGGTAAGATTTACTAGGCTAATTACATACACTGCAAAGCATGTTCTCATTTTCAACAAATGTTGACATTTCAGAGATGTTATGGAAACTACTTTTCTTAATCTCTTTGAAATAAGAAAGAAAAATCAGGAAATACAGCGTTTAACAAAAACTTTGAGCCAAACATATAGGTGATAATTCTAAGACAAAGTCCCTAATAAAGATTTATGTTTTGTACCTACAAACAATGGTGTAATAATACAATTTAATTAGTACACAATAATTAAATAAATAAACATAGTCAAGTTTCTAAAATGAACAAGTAAAAATCCATAAATTAAATGAGATATTACAGCAATTTTCAGAAATAAGTATCTTTTTCATAAGCTAAACAAAATGTTTCACACACCTGCATTCTTTAAAATTAAAGTAAATCACAAATATTTCATATTTTAACACTTAATAAAATGTATATGTTGGTAGTTGTTTTCCTAATAGATAAAGAACAAAATTTTTAATCTTTTGAAACTGTACATACAATGGTGACATTTTTTTTATTGGTTTTTTGATTGAACATGTAATTGTTTTATCAAATCATGATTACAAAGTTCACCTAGTGGATGCCCACACCACATATTTGAAAGGTTCTAATTTAGTTACAAAGTATATCAGAAAGTCTCTGTTTATGGATAAGACAACTGAAAAAAATCTTCAACAAATTATATACGACAGTTTACTGTTGATTTATGAAGCAGCCACTGAACATAACATTCAAATGAAAGCACCCTAACTTTATTACAAATGCCAACTGTAGTATAGGGTCTGGTGGAATTCATTATCTTTACACTTTAATAAACTTATAGTATATAAGATTACTAACATAATAAGGGTCAGTGACTATGCTAGCCACTTGCCTTTGTGTGTGGTGGTGAATTCTAATGAGTGCAATGCTACGCTAACAGCAAAGGAGGCTGGATGTCTGGTAGGTAGGCACACTGAACCAGCATCCAGTGGAATGGTACATCACTATGCAGAACAAACTGTGAACGTGTGAAAGTGGGAGTGATGTATCGTCCAGCGATGCCGCTAAGAGTACTGTACATAATTACAACAAAAAAATATTTTGGACATACACCATTGCAGCAAACTGCTACAATGGCATATGTCCAAAATACTTCTTCATTTTGCAATTTGCCTCCATTTCAAGAATATTTAAAAATAATAACTGCACTTAGTTTTAGTACTGCACCTGTTGTCGTAGGTTGCCACACGCTGAAACTTTTACCTCTCTGCCAGCTCTCCTGGGGTTATGTAACAATATATGCAGGTACGAAGCATAAAAACTTGCAGACTACTATTTGCATAACACTTCTTGCATACTATGTGTTTGTGTACTAAAGCTTGCATTGAATGACTCCTGTAAAATAGACTGATTTCATTAATTGTAATTATCATTGCATCTTTTTAAGTTAGGTTTCATCTTAATCCAGGCTAACCTCATATAAGAAGATTAGGATGGCAGGGAGATAACACAGGATAGGACACAAAATATTAGTGGTTGAATTTGAGGGCAAGTAAGATTTCAAATTGGGCAAACTGGAATAATGAATATAATTGGATAACGTTTTATCAGACACGTCCTGCAGAAATCTTGGCCACCAACAAGTTTGCAAGAAAACAAGGACCCAATCTCTTGCCTCCTGGCTAATTGTGAAAGTGGGTCGGCAGCCAATGAACATATCTCTACGGATGGAGCACACATAGGGTTGTGAAGTTTAGCCTGCAGGTCACTGGACCTGTGAAATTTTCCTGACGTTAAGTACAGTATAGAGAATAAGCTGAGTAGTCAACCATGGTTACCAAATTAATCTTATGCATCATTAGACTATCCATTCCACCACATTGTAAGGCCAAGCCCCAGGTGACCTGCTTCCTATGGGCCTGTGACGAAATATTTTACCCAGGTCGGCAAGGCAAGCTGCAGTGTGTCAGGTGACCCCTAGTGAGGGATGAATGGAAATATATTGTGCAGAATGAATGAATGTGTGGCTTTATGTCACGTCAACAGTGATATCATTAAAGAAGGTTATATACAACTTTCCGCAACAGGAATTGGGAGAGGAATTGGTCATGATCTTTGTTAAGAAACTATTCCAATATTTGCCAGAACCAATTTCAGAAAACCTTGGTAAACCAAAACAAGATGCCAAAGCTGGGAATCAACCGGTCTTCACAAATGACAAAACTTGTGGACTAGAAAGATGCAATGCCACAACTAAATAGCACATGGTGTGTAGAGTGAGTAAGTGTGAGAAATTTCGGTCAGCGCTCAACATCAAGGTCTTTTAGCACTGATGAGGGATAACATGAGGTGAGTATAGAGCATCACATTGGTGGTGGTCTGACCATTCGGCCACCATGGCCCGATGGTGTGTAGAGTGTTGCATGTTGCAAAGGCAGGCTTGACACACACTTCTATGGCAGCTAGTAAGGACAGAAGAATCACACCCAACATGTCTTACGTCTGGGGTTAGAAGAAACTCGCAAATAGGTGAAATTTGTAAAGTCCCTAAGTAATAGCCACACTGAACCTCTCCCCATCTCAGGCACAGTTGATAGAAGAGATGATGCAGAAGGAACAGCAAGTGTCCCTATTTGAAAAGTAACTGATTGCACCACTATGTGGAAAATAATTCACTTTGTGGGCAGTTCAGTTGCCCAGAAGTCAACAAGAGCAGAGGGAACAGACTACTGCTGGAACACAACACCAGATCTCCCAGTCTTGGCTGATGTATGCAACTTACTTTTCACAGGCAACAATAACAGACAAGTAATCTTACTTGCATTTATCAACTATTCAACTATCAAGAGGGGCAAATGTTTCAAGGGTTCAAAAATTGTTGCATTACTAATGTTTAAGTTCAAATGTATATATGTATATGGGTGTTATAACACTAGCTACAGAACACATTATATATATATATATATATATATATATATATATTTTTTTTTTTTACAAAACTGTAATTATATATACACCCTGTTATAACATTTCTGGATACAACATTTTCCTGCTTATAACATTACTTTTCTTTAGTCCCACCACTTTTCCATAAGGAATAATGCTTTCATTTCCTGCTTATAACAGCACTGGTATTTTCATTTCCTGCATATAACATCACTTTTTTCTCAAACATTATTCAAAACTCATGTAAAATTTTTCTTAACTGTATTATTTTAAATAAAATAACTAAGCTGTAGACTAAAAACATCTATCAAACCCAATTAATGTCTGGGAAAGTATCATAAGTGTACATTACAATGAAATTAAAGACTGTGATCCTGAATATGACGATCATGAACCTACAGAAGACAAGTGGGAAAGCCTCTATTATACACACAATGTATGTATTCATCATGTTTCTGATAGCACAGTAACTACAGCCTCTTTTAATCTCATTATAGACTTATTTACTGTACATAAACTATCACATTTTAAGTTACTTTTGTGCAACATCCATTTATTGGTGGAAAAATATTGATTCCTGCTTATAACATTTTCCTGCATATCACACTTTTTTTCACAGGTCCCTTGAAAAATGTTGTAACAGGGTTCTACTGTGTGTGTCTATGTATGGTATATGTATATAATTGAAGAAAAAATCACAATAATATAGCCCACTGGGTTAGAGCTGTGCACACAATTAAACCCCCCCCCCCCTTTTACTCCTTGGGAGCTGAATCTCGGTAAATCCCAAACTACTTTTTGGGTACTTGTATAAGCATAATTTTGAAGCAAAAAGCTACTCTGTATCCTGATGCATTCAACAGACATAGATAATTAATCAAAAACATTTTCCCGGGTTTTCACCCCCTTTAAAGGTTGAATTTCAAAAAAATCCTGAACTTGGCTAACACGCATTTTTATGACTGACTTAAGAAAGTAAAAGTCATAAAAGGCAGTCGGGTTCAAACTATGGAGAAGAATCTTAGAAAATACATTTCACCCTTTTCATACCCTTAGGGGTTAAATAAAAAACTCCCTTCTTAAAGCTTGCCTATGACCTAAAGGGAACCCATACAAAAAATATCACACTCTTAGGTCCAGCTGTTTGGGCTGCAGTTTTATGTGTGTCAGTCAGTTAAGTCTTTTATATATATCGAGATTTATATCTATCAAATTTGGCACGCCAAAAAAACTGAGAAACAAAAATTGCACTGAAAAACATACACACAATATTATTTCAATAATGACACTATTTTCTGCAACACAAATATTTTACGAGTAACTTACCTTACAAATGACTCATCTCCAAATCAATTTGAAACCTTAAATTTTTATATAACTGATTGTTTCTATCAGTGGCAAGGTACAAATATATATTTTAAAAAATAACTTGGCTGTTTGTGTTGTAGAGGTAAATGGCTAACACCTACTGTCATAACTTGTAGGCATATTAATGTAACTTGTCATAAACACAATCTGCTTATAGGGCTGTGACAAAAAGTGAAACAAAATATCATGTTTATTATAAGTAATACGCATCTGTTTCTGGTGCTGTGTAAATGTTTGATCATATGGTGGCTAATTCAATAGGGAACATCAAAAATTGGTAAAGAAATTTTAATATGGTAGGCAATTTTGCCAAGTAGTTAAACACTGAATCACTAACGCTTCAACATGTTTTTATACATCAAATTAATCCTTAAACAATGTGTTAAATTCACTGAATGTGCCTTTTGGGCAAAACTTAATTGAATCATTATATTTCCTTGTAAAGACATAGTTAATAAGAAAGTTACAGTTTGCAAACTGCCAGAAATTTTCTTTCGTTTGACATCTTGAAAACAGTGCACTAAACTGATGATAAGTATAGGATAAAAAATACATATTATATTTTATTTCTACAAATATTTGTCTCTTTTATTGTTTCAAGTATACAGGCAAATCACCATTTCGGAGCTGATTTTGCACATCTAGTTTTGTGAATGTGCATTATTAAAGTTATATATGCTACTTGTTCACAATGTAATAAACGTTTACATATGACATATTAAAAAATAAAAGTGACAAATAACATTTACAACAAAAATGTACAAATTTTAAAAATAAATTAACACAACAAAAATTTTTCACACACACACAATTTCTCTGGTTGCTGAGAAAAAAATATCAAGCTCTGCATAATTAAAAAAATATACAAAATTCCTAAGGAAACTACTCATAAAACAACGCATAAAGTGCACTTCAGATCAGATTGTCTGAAACTTAGAGAAACTACCTGTTTCAATGTAATGGCAGCGCGCAAATACCATGAGTATTTAGCTAACTCAGCTCATTCTTAGCCCCTGTTTCAGAGCGCAACCTGGCAATCAATAACGCTGTCTTGCCCACCAGATGAGGCTACAAACACATGCCTAGCTAAGTACACTATTGCATTGCATGCCTGAGAAAGCACTTCAAGTGATGGAGCAAATATATTTTTTCACTTACTGTTCTTGCAGAGAAGTCAAAAGTTCATTAAGTTTCCTTAATTTAATTCAAAAGAAAAAAATTGTAAACGGAATACAAACACACATCTAGTAGGTAATGGTCCATCACGTTCTGCAAACACTAAAAAGAGTGATTTCAAGATTTTTTTTTAATTACCTCTGAAGGGGTGAACATACGTAAAATTTGAGATATTAAAAGGTTTAAAATAATATGGTTACATAAATACCTAAAAAGTTATGCAAGAATTTTTTGCTGGATATAATAAACAAATTACTACAGGAAAAACTTATTTTATAAATTATTAAAAGTAGAATATCTGAAAAGTGGGTGTGACCATCAAGAATGAGGTACCCTTAATTTATAGGAGTGTACATACTACAGTGGATCTTGTTATAAGGTAACTGAAGGGAACTAGAACATTTACATTAATGCTGAAAATACTGCACACTGCACAGTTATTAAATGAAAAACTCTATATGGGATTCAGTATACATACACAAAATAAAAATATAGTACACATTTTAAACTGAAGTTTACACTGAGATTAAATTACAGTATTTTATTAAAGACTTGGAATCAGTCGCCACATTGGATTATTTAATTTTTGACTTTTTAATCAATTCAGAGAGAAAAATTTAAAATTTGTAATTACAGCGTGAATTCTATTTACCTTGTGCTATAATACAAGTATCACAGTCAAACTTTTAACACATATTGAAGCCGCAATCAGTCGAGCAAATTAAGAATATAAAAAAATTGTTGGCATGAATGCAGCCAAAATAAACATTAGAAGTTCAACTGTGATGTCTGTACTGTAAAGCAAGGTAAATAGAATTCATACTATAAAAGTAAATTTCTCATTTTTATTCTCAGAATCTCAAAAAAGCAAAAAAATAAAATAATCAAATAATGTGATTGTTGCTGAACCTTAATTTAAATAAAATTGCAGACATTTCCTGGTATGCTACAAGTATTAAACATGGATACAAGTTGTGTACGGACAGCTAGTTCTTAAATATTTGCAGAGCTTCATGTTTACATATAAAGAGGAGCATACAGTATTTCAATATTATTTTAACATTCTAACACTGCTCACTATAGTGTTTCATTATCACTATGTGAAAAAAATGCTGCATTTCCATTAGTATGGCATTAAAAGTTTGCAAGCTTTTAAAATGGTCTTTTAATCTCCTGATATAATTTAATATATTGTGCAATGTAACTACAGGGTCACACATTCCTGTTTCATAGACAATATTTACTTGAACAACTGCGACATTCACATGTCAACGTCACCTCATTACATTATATCCTTTATGTCCGCCATTTTAGTCAGTTTAGTGCTGTGCTCTAGAGAAGTCAAAAATGTGAACAGCATGTGCGTGTATTTCCAAATATATTGCTAAAAGTTTTTACTAAGTGTTTTATGATTATGTATACTTACCATGTTCAAATAACTGATTTATATTCACAAATTTGCTGAAGAAATTTTTTTATCATCACCACTACAAATTATTTAATATAATTCGAATGTCATTATAGTGGAATATTGTGCAGTCATGCCTTGTCTTTCTTGACTTCTTTCAGAAGTGCAAAGTATGTATATGCACCATTCAAAAGCTGTAAATAAAAATAGCTGCTAAACATACATCATTTGTCATGGTGGCTACATAGATAACACAATAAAGAACAAAATGTGCAGTAGAAATTCAAGGAAAAGCTGCAACATATTTACTGTATTTGCAAAATGTTTCTTAAAATGGAGTTAACAATAATATGTCAAGTCTGTTCATCAATCACATGACCAACAGCCAAACAGGAGAACACTAGTGTCTCACTAATCCAAACAGCTGTAACTGAGACCAAAGTTTCTTCAGATTACCAGAGTTTTTGATTAATCAAAAGTCATCCTACTGTAGTATTGGCAGTCGTAACTGACTGCAGTAGTACTGTAAACATTCTAGTGCAGTGCACTTGACCAAGGCAGTCACCTTGGTATCATGGCCGCTTGTTGTTGTGTACCTAAGCGGTATCGGTAATCACCTGTAAATATAACAACTGGCGACGAGGATGGGATGTGGTGACGGTAGTAAGTTAAATTACAGCGCATAGAAACTATGTAAGGTCGAACCACTGTGTTTTGGGTTGTGGCATAAAACGAGCGGGAAGATCAAACAAAATGAAAGGATTTAATGATGTGGAAGGGGATTTCGAGTGCTACGTGGAGCGGCTGGAACACTATTTCCAAGCGAATAAAATTGAAAGTGAAGAAAAATGCAGTGTGTTTTTGACATTGTTAGGCCCTAAAACGTACACGGTGCTAAAAAATTTGTGTGTGCCAGACAAGCCGGGAACCAAATCATATGACGAGCTAGTGATAATACTATTGTAAGGTAGTTGGCCTACACACCCTATTTAATTTTTCCAAATTTGTTTGTTGTGCGGAATTGTAGCTTCGTGTCGGCATAAACATAACGTAACCATAATCTTAACTTCCGCAACTTTGAAATACGTTTGTACGTAGTTTTCGGCGTCAGCATAGGTCTAATGGGATCCCGAGATGCTTCGTGGAGCACTAGCTATAATGGAAAGGTGTAGGCTAGATGTCGCCCAGTGCTTGGGAAACCTGGCTTGCCGAGTGTAGTGCGTCAAGATCACTGAGTGTTAGAATTAAGAAAGGACATGTGAGTAGTATCTAAGTTGTAGAGCCGGGATTGAACACCTCAATGTTGGTGTAGACCAAGGCAGGCGTACAGCAGAACACTTTCAGTTAAGCGAGACGTAATTTCCATAATAACTTATGTGTTAAACCTATTAATTTACTAGCGGTGGGCTGAACCATAAATACGAGCAATTTCTGTTAACAACTTGAGTGTAATGTGTGACAGGCGAGAGCATTCAGGGCTGAGGAAAGTGTAATCGTGTATGTGGAATCATTTGTTATTGTTTTCATTGAAGGGGAGAAGCCATCTTGTAACTTTTCCTTCTTGTTAGTTGCCCAGAGATATGTACAGTCTCAAGGATTGCAGAGCGCGACGGAGTTGTGTCAGTAGAGACTGGGATAATGTGTTTTCTCAGATGGAGCAATCATTTCAATGAGTTTAGGAATGCTCTCAGTAGGTAGAGTGCTAACCTATGGAGATTGTGCTGTTGTGCGCCATCTCTGGGCACTTCCAGAGAGAAGTGAGGAGGATGCTGGGAGTCCAGCATCCCGAATGTTTTTCCTTTCTTAGCTATCTGAATGTCGAAGTGATCGGACGCGTGTGGGAAGAGCTCCCGTGGGCGCACGTGCCATGGAGATCCTTTAACATCGGGGCTATAGCATTCTGTTTTCTGGTAACGTGAGTCATCGGGCTGCGCAAATAATAATATTGTTCCGAATTTAACTATTCATTTGCAGTATAAATTGGATGTAGGCTTGAGGTGAGAGCCCACTGCGTGTGTTGTACAGGGATCTGTAATGGTGTTGTTGAGATTGAATCTGTGAATTCAATAAACATTGTGCGGCCGAATGGTACTTTTATCATTTATTGGTAATAACGATCTCTGTGTACCCCTAACGAGGTAAATATTTAGAGAGTTTTCGCTCTTCTCTTCTCGTATCCACGACACTGAGGTAAGAACTTGTGACTCTACCACTGAAACTACAGCTAGCTGAGGGCATGTTAAATCTAATATAATTCTACGGGTGAATTACCAAGGGTGTGTTTGTGGGAGCACGTGGTCGGCGTGGGCGCAACGAACTGCAGTATGTGTGTGAAGGGAAGAAGTGCCACCACACTATCCACGCACTATGCACCCCGGAAAATTTTAATAGCAGAGCACGTAAAGCTATTACAGAGGAAACAAGGCGAGTCGGAAAGTATATCGGAATACGCGGTAACCCTACAAAAGTTGTCTTTGTCATGTGATTACGGTGGATTTCTGGAGGAAGCGTTGCGAGATGCCTTTGTCAGTATGTTAGGCAACGAAGAATTTGTGCAGAAACTGTTGGTGGAGGAGCAGCTACCTTCCAGTCAGCACTGGAAAAAGCCTTAATAAAGGAGACAGCAGTCAAACAGTCCAAGGAATTCAGGCCGGAGAGAGGGCAGCTCAAGCAAGGTGAGTCGAGTCGAGATGCCGATGGTACATTTGTTATACAACAAAGGCAGAGGGGAAATGGAACAACAGGGAGTGCTCGTGAGGCTATTGGCAATGAGACCGAGTTCCAGACAGAGTCAGCAGAAAAATTGCTACAGGTGTAATAGTACTATACACATGGCAGCCCAGTTCCCGTTTACAAATTACGTGTGTAATGGATGTAAAAAACGAGGTCACGTTAGGAGGGCTTGTAAGGCACAAGGGGTACAGTATGTGAAGGAGGCCAGCATGGAAGACTGGGACTTACTTAACATTGATTTTAGTGACGTGAAGGGTGATACTAACAAATTTAAGGTAGACGTGCAGCTAAATGGTTACCCAGAACGGATGATAATTGACACAGGGACTGTAGTATCCGTGTGTTCGGATAGCACGTATAAAAAAAAGTTGAGATCATGTACATTGTGTAACACCAGGTTAAACTTGAGAACATATTCGGGGCAGCCCCTGCACATCATGGGGGAATGTCTTATTCCGGTAGAATACCAAGGTCAGAGCGTAACTCTGCCGATTTTTAGTGGTGGACAGTCAAGGGAAGCCATTAAAAAAATATGGCAAAAAAAGTGGAAGGGGCCCAACTGCGTGAAATTCACCAGGTGCACGATCAGCGTTTCTCCAGAGGGCAGGAAGACATCATCAGTGAGTGGTGATGCAAATACAAATCTGTTTTCGGAGCCCAAGCAGGAGTTATCTCCGGTGCAGAAGCAGAGGTGGTGCTTAAAGAAGGTGCTGTTCCTGTGTAAGGCACGAACGGTGCCTTTCTCAATGAAGACAGCGGTGGAAGCGGAGCTAGACAGGTTAGTGCAAGCTGGAGCGATTTACTCAGTGAGTAGGTCTCATTGGGCGATGCCAATAGTGTGTGTAATAAAGAGAGATGGGGGATTCGCTTGTGTGCTGATTATAAGGTAACATTGAACCCAGTAGTGGAGCTGGATCATTACCCTCTGCCCAAAGCAGAGGAGATTTTTAGTAAACTGGCCGAGTCCAAGGTTTTCTCTATAATTGACTTACACTCCGCGTATACTCAGTTGCCTGTTAGCAAACAAAGCCAACCTTTGCTAACTATCAACACACATAAGGGCCTATATTGTTACACCGACCTTCCATTTGGGTTCTGTAGTGCCCCATGTATCTTCAGAAAACGATGGAGCAGGTCTTGAAGGGGATAAAAGGAGTACATGTGTACTTAGATAACATTTTAGTGGTGGGGTTTAGTTTAGAAGAGGCTCGAAGGCGGGTGGAAGAGGTGTTGAAACGATTGGAAACCTTTGGTATCAGGGTTAGAGAGGAGAAGTGTAAGTTGTTTTGCAAGAGCATAGTATATCTTGGTCACAGACTTTCGGGCGAGGGCATTCAACCCACTATACACAAGATGAAAGCCATTCAGGAGGCTTCGGCTCCAAGGGACATTACTGAACATCGCTCATATCTGGGGTTGTTACAATTTTACAGTAAGTTCTTGCCTGACCTAGCAACGGTGTTACACCCACTATACCAGTTGTTGCAAGACAATCAGATCTGGCAGTGGACCGCAGACTGTAGCAGAGCATTCAACGACAGTAAGGGAATGTTGCTAAGCAGTCCAGTATTAGTACTTTATGACCCAGCGCTGCCACTCATAGTGACGGCGGATGCAAGTGCATACGGAGTGGGAGCAGTGCTAGCACATCAAATGCCATCTGGGGAAGAACGGCCTTTGCGTCTAAAACATTGTCAAAGGCAGAAATGGGTTACAGTCAGGTGGGACGTGAAGCTCCAAGTTTAGTATTTGCCGTAAGGAAGTTCCACAGTTACTTGTATTGGCGACAATTTGTCCTGGTAACAGAATATAAGGCACTCACTACCTTATTTGGTACGAAGCGCGGTGTTCCAGTCATGGCGGCAGCCCGAATACAGCAATGGGCAATAGTGTTAGGAGCCTACAAGTACGAGGTGAAGTACAGACCAGGCTCGGAAATCTGTCCTGCAGACGCGTTATCATGCTTACCTTCGCCATCAACGGAGATGGAAGGAAGAAACTCCCAGGAGGACGAGGTAGTATTTTTCTTCACACCTCTCCCAGGTTGTCCACTGAGGTCTGCCGATATTGCGGAAGCTACCCGGAGGGACCCGGTCCTATCGAAAGTGTCCGACATGGTGTGGCAGGGGTGGCCAACTACAGTCCCAGAAGAGGTGAAGTGTTTCGCATCTCAGAGGATGGAGTTGTCCCTGGAACAAGATTGTGTACTACTAGGCAATAGGGTGGTCGTTCCAGAGAAATTGCATGAGGAAGTATTGAAATTGTTGCATGAGGGGCATCCCGGAGTCATTAGAATGAAGATGCTGGCCAGAAGCTACGTGTGGTGGCCTAGCATGGACAAGCAAATAGAAGAAATGGTGCACCAGTGTAGTCCGTGTCAGCAAACTCAAAATACGGCGCAAGCAGTGCCTTTACAGCAGTGGAGTTGGCCAACTCGGAGGTGGCAACGGGTGCATCTGGATTTTGCGGAAGAACAGAGGCAAAAATTCCTAATAGTGGTGGACGCCTTCTCCAAGTGGTTGGAAGTAATTCCAATGATGGCTACAACAGCTTCCCACATGGTGAGGAAACTTCGAACACTGTTCGCAGTGTTTGGGTTGCCGGAAGAAGTGGTGACAGACAACGGCCCTCCCTTTCATTCAGAAGAGTTTGATAAGTTCCTGACGGCGAACGGAGTGAAACATGCCCAAATTCCACCATACCATCCACAATCAAATGGTGCGGCAGAAAGGCAAAATCAAACCGTAAAAATAGCTCTGAAGCGCCAATTGAAAGAAGTCCAAGGGCAGGCAAACAACCACACACTACAACATAGGGTGGACGTATTCCTGTTTACTTACAGAAATACCCCGCATTCGCTGATAAAGAAAACCCCCACAGAATTGTTTTTGCAACGACAGCTACGCACTCGGTTGTCATTTTTAAAGCCGTCATTTTCACGCGACATGTCGAAGAGCCAAAAACAAGTCAAGCGTAGGGATGATCAACGTAGAGGACCACACAGAAATTTCACACCAGGGGACTTGGTTTGGATAAAAAATGTGTTGGGGGGAGAAACAGAATGGGAGCCTGGTTCAGTAAAGGAGGTGGTGAGTGCAGTTACTTACCAAGTGCAAGTCGGCACACAGCTCAGATATGCTGACCATTTGAAGTTGAGAGAATCCAGGACCAGAACAACTCCAAATTCGGATAATCAAGTAGTAAAAGAACATTCTGGTAAGGCTCGAGGTGAAGTTGGAAGGAGGGCGACCGACCAGGAGGAGGTGAAATCTACGTCAGAACAGAAGGAGCAACCTTCCGACGGAGCTTCAGGTCAGGACGGGCCTGAAGGAAACGACCAGACCAGTGTTACGGGAGCAGGGGATTGTTGGGGACAGGAAGAAGGGTTCAGAAGATTTCCGTGTTCAACGCCGGTAACGGCTCACGCTAGGCGCTCCAGTAGACGTATCAAGGCCCCAGAACGACTGAATTTATAGGAATGAAGTTTTAGATGGAAGAGGGAGTGTAGTATTGGCAGTTGTAACTGACTGCAGTAGTGTTGTAAACATTCTAGTGCAGTGCACTTGACCAAGGCAGTCGCCTTGGGATCATGGTTGCTTGTTGTTGTGTACCTAAGCAGTATCGGTAATCACCTGTACATATAACACCTACAACATATTGTATAAAACAAGCAGAAGACTTGCAGAAATCAAGAAAGCATTAGAATTAATATTTGCAAGTTTATACATTGTATAGTACTGCACTGTAAAAATAATATCAAAAGTAGGACTTCATCACTGCACCACCACCATCATTATTATTATTTTAAAGTTACTAACATATTGCTTTGTATTTATTATTATACTGTTTTTTTCTCTCACGCTAATTCTGATTATCTGGGTGTCTGGATTAGAGAGGTTAGGAATAGCAGGAGACCATTGTATTTTAATAATTCCAAACATCCATCCATCAAAAGCTAAGCAAGCTTTAACTTTCAACAGTTATAAGGATGATAATATGTACTACCTTTAACTAAGAACATATTGTCACCTGTTCAGTCCTAGTTCACTATAATACTGTGTATTTTATGCTCACTGTTTGCATCCACATTTTTTAAACGTAACTATTATCCACAATGATATAAAGTTATATTTCATTCATACAAAATACTGAAAATAAGTATTACTTATTCAGAAAAAAAAATTTTTCCAGACAAATACTTTAGGTTGTACCAGCTGATGGCACTAATCCATCAGTGGACACATAGTTAAAATTAGTGATAATGTAGACAGTCAGATGGTGGACAACGATAGATGGACATAGTCATGTATTTATTATTTTCTCTCTCTCTCTCTCTCCACCACCCCCCTTCTGTCCTTCTCTAACCATCTCACCATCTGTTCCTCTATCTATAACAGTCTATACGTCTTTTTCTCTCTCCTCCCTGCCTCCTCCCTCTGTTTCACTCTCTCTTCCCTCATCACACGTATTCCCATCCCTCTCCATCTGGCCTTCTGTTTTTTCTCCCTCTCTCTGTCTTTCTTCCCTTCTCATCAATCCTACTCATACCCCCTCTGTATTCGTCCCTATCCCTATCTCTCTGTTTCTATCTCTCTCCTTGTCTGTTTGTCTCTATCTCTATTTCTCTCTCTGTCTCTATCTCTCTGTTTCTCTCTGTCTCTATCTCTCTGTTTCTCTGTATCCCTCTCTCTGTCTCTCTACAACAAATTAAATGTTGATCTAAAAATCTAAACTTTTGTTTAGCGCACCATTTATAGTTGAAAAGTATGATTTGAAAAAAAAATTACCTACCTATGTTAACCATTAAGATCCAAAAAAGTGATGATGCTGCTACTTGTCTTTGGTATCTTTTTTCTCCATAATGCTAAGTGAGAAATAATACTGAAGAATTTAAAGTATAATTATATTTTCATGTTGAACATATTCCACGAGCTCTTTATTTGGTTTCTTAAACATTTTACAGGTAATCAATTTAAATGGAAATCGCTGTGATAACCTGTTGGATTAAAACTCATTATACTGACTTTAAAAGTAATTCCTTGAAATCATTTTACTTGCACACATAATTTTCAGGATGTAATTTTCGCCAACAGCGCCATAAAAATAGTTTTTTTTTTCCTGCTTGAACACTGGTACAGTCTACAGTGGCACTATCTAACTCCCATATCCTCCTTTACAACCTGTACAGTGTACATGTCTATCACCTACGGACTCATTGGGTAAAGGGGGGGGGGGGGAGGTTTTTTGATGTTACATTTTTTGATCGCAAAAAAGTTATATAAAAAAACTATAAATGATACCTGCTTTTTTCCACTCAACTACAATTAATACTTTCGTGTGGACGCAATACTAGCTAATAATGTATGCTATGAGAATTTGCAAAACTGCATTCTAATTTTTTGTGTAACAATGAGAGATTGTAACTACAGTTTTGGTGTATACTTTTGTTCAAGAATGACTGCCTATTGATATATATATATATATATATATATATATATATATATTTTTTTTTTTTTTTTTTTTTTTTTTTTTTTTTTTTTTTTTTTTTTTTTTTTTTTTTTTTTTTTTTTTTTTTTTTTTTTTTTTTTTTTTTTTTTTTTTTTTTTTTTTTTTTTTTTTTTTTTTTTTTTTTTTTTTTTTTTTTTTTTTTTTTTTTTTTTTTTT
>PNEQ01042402.1:0-21967 GCA_003012365.1 Medauroidea extradentata | reverse complement strand
TGGTAGAGTTAAAATTTTCAACTTTTTGAAAACCTCTCTACATGAGCTTCTGTGATTGGTGTGACTTATTATCCTGATAATTTTTTTCTGTAATATAAAAACCTTGTGCCAATTTACAGCTACCCCCCAGAATATTACCCCGTAGCTTAGTATTGACTGTACATTAGCAAAATAAAAACTTAATACCCCTTGATTATTGTAGATTTGATTTAATGTATGTACGGCGTAGCAGAAAGAACTTAATATTTTGCATATTGAATTGATTTGATCATTCCAGTTCAAAGCACTATCGATAATTATACCTAAAAATTTTGTCTTCTCAACTAAGTTTAACTGGTTGATTTGCGGCAGCAGAAAGCGACGCAACCGAGTCGATTGTCGTTGGCAGACGCCGCTAACTCTTTGCGCCACAGAGGTAGTTTAAAATTTCACCGACAGATAGCACCAGAGTTAGGTTTTCGCCGCTTGGAAGCGAATTGCGTCATTCAGTTTGTTTGTCCGTTATGTAATGAATATCGGTTTCTAATAAACACATATAAAGTATTAGAAGTAACTGTTCATGAATATCATTGATAAATTATGTGAAGTTAATAGTAATGTAAGTTGTTTTGTTTTATGACCGCCAGCCTGAGTATCTGGAAATAGATACAGCATTTTTTCCCGTTTCACACATTAAGAAAATAGGTTATTTATTGTTTCTCTTTACGTGCGTCGTCGTTCATTACAGTATGCTGAACGGAACTTGAATTCTTGAGTTGCGTGTGTCATGAGTGTTTTTAGTGGCGGTTTCAATTTAAAAGTTCGAATATACTGTGCGTGCATTTACGAGATTCGTAATGGTAATATCGCCGTTAGAGTAGACACAGAGAAACCAGTGTTATAAGACATTTACTAAGATTATTACTGAGTATAGCACATATTCAACACCCGTGCATTTAATGAGTACATATTGTAGCTAAAATTTAACGGAGCAGTGTAACGTAAATGTAAACATTGTACAAGCCTATGCAAATAAAAGCACATGGCAATGTTGATGTTTACATGTAGCGGAAAGATATAAACTGGCAGAAAAAAAAATTAATCAGGGCTTTTTTGAGTGCTCACTTTATTCCGAATCACCTATAGCAGGGCCTTTAAGCAACGTTTTTAAGGGTACAAATAACCTCAACAAACCAAATCTTTTCTCGTCGTGTGCCACAGAATAATACCCTCAAAAAGTTTATTCCGGAGAAAGGAAAATAAATCGTTGCCCATTTTTTATTGCTTCTTTAGTAAAAAACATTTCAGTTTCGTAATTCTTCTGTACATAGTAACTGTAAAAAGCTAAAATCTTGAAATGTGTACATGAAAACGTAAATAATTAAAGTTCATAGAACACTGGATACAGATAAAGATATCCAACTTTTATGTTAATTCACTTTCACACACCCGAAAATTATCCAATGCGCATGCGCGAAGGGCGCAGATATACTTGCGTCGAGCCATTTGCTAGTCGCAGATTTTCAGGCACTTTGCGCCACCACGTGACCACTTGCACCTGCGTATTTGTATATTAATACCAAAGCAACGCAGCGCAAGTGCAAATTTTGCGCTGCACCTCTCAAAAGCGATATTTAATCGCCCCCAAGGTAAACATCCTGTGAACAAACCCTGTAACCGTCCTCCTGCCACGGTTGCCAGAAACGTGCAGTCACCCTCAGCCGGGTTGCAGCATGTTTGCAAACACCCTTGTAAACAGGAGCTCTAAAGTGTTCTGTTTACAGGTACCGCTACCAATTCAACCGCTAAAATACGCCTATTATTTCTGTACAAATCGGTAAAACGTATATTACCGCTTGCCTGTCGAAAATCGTATTTAACAATAAGAGAGTCGGCAAACACAAGAAAATGGTACTTAAAATAAAACTTTATGATGGCGAGAATGTTAAGTGATAAGCTACAAGTTTTTCAAAATCTTGAAACTATTAATAAACAAGAAAATTAATATATTGTAGACAGTTTGCTAAATGCAAGCTTTAGTATAAAATTTTTGCGTTGAAATTACACCAGCGCAGTTGGCTCAGCTGGCAAAGTGCTCGGTCGGTAAGCAAATTATTGCAGTTTGAATCCTGGCTGATCCAAAGTTTTTTTAATATTTTTTTATATTACATAGAATATTATTAGTGGTAGTGCGATTACTTTAATTTTAGGAAATATCGTTTCTACACATTAAAATAACATGATATTCGACCGTTACGATGTTATAATCAACTATTTGTAAAGAGTATAAACTAACTGGTTTTCGCTGTAAGTAACATACAAAACATAATGTAAAAAATAATTTTTTGAATGTTTTATGTTCTGTGAGAATTTTTTTTTACTTTTTTTTTTTGCTAACATTAAAATAAGAAATTTGTCGTCACGTTCACATACACATATCTTATTTTGTGTTTTTTAGAAATTAAAATGACACAATTTTAAACAATTAATTTTCCAGGATAATTTTTAACCCTCATAACAACAACACGTTATACTCAATTAAAATTTACTAATGCATCTTCGCTTTTCATTTTGATGCATATAAAATAACAATAACGCAGTGTAAACATTATTAATATAGGCATTATAATTTGTCCACATTGCCCTAATCATGCAAAAAAAATCGTAATTAGTAAACATTTTACATTACAGAAAAAACATGTTTTTTTAGAAACAACTAAACATCTGCGATATATTTACTATCAACATATTATAAAATAAAAGCACATTTCAGACGTTGACAGTTGACAGGCAACTTATTTTAAAACCGCTCGCACGCTGTATCAGTGTTATTCTGAGCCTTCAAAAATTTTCAACAACATCTTTTTATTTCATATATTTAAAAAACAAATGGTAAGGTAAGTGAGCTTTACGTATCGTCGACACCCAGGTTATTAGAGACTGTTTCAAAATGAAATTACTGGATACAAACAAAGTTTCGACTGAAGCATGAATTTCACTTTGCTAGAGATATGTGTTCAGTGAAATGATAGAGCCATTGCTTGAAGTATGATCAAGTAATAGCCTGTGACAAAAGAAAAAAACTTGTCAGTTTAGTGCGTTAGAGGAGATGAGAGGCCTAATTTATGTGCCACTGTTACCGTGACAATTCCTTAGTTTTATACTATTTAGTTGCGGCGTAATAATATATTATATTTTAAGAGTGATTGCGAATTATGTTTTGAATTTAATTCCACGTGTCCGAATAATACGCTAATATAACATTTCAGGTCATAATCAGCATACAAATATGAACGGGAACACTGCGATCGCGTGGCTACTGTATCTACTGTTTTAACTTTTAACAAGAAATAGTTATTGAATATTTTAATTGTGACCGTTATAATCTGTGATTTTTATCTCTCTGTTACTGTAATTATTTTGTAAACAAATTCAAATGCTAAATAATATGTTTCTAAAGTATAAAGTTTAACGTGTTCTTGTTATATCCGTGGTAAATCGGCAGCGCTCATCATGCCTTCATTTGTTTCTAGTCTGGCCCGGGCCGGCGAATAATAAGCCGCGACTTACCTGTCACCATCTTGGGACACGGCGCAAACACATCTATGAATACGCTCAGCGAGTAAGGTCTCTGTCGTTGCTTTTCTGGCGCCTGAGATGGTAGTGCTTATGTAGACCCTAACTTTTTGTTTAGGAATACCGGCCTAAAAGTATTTTTGTGTTTACCGCACACTGATTTTGCATTGCAGTACAATATTTCTGAGACATTACACTGCAATATTTCTATAACATTACTCTGTAATGTTTCGGAGAGAGGACATATCTACATTGCTGAGGTGTTGCTGAAACATCTATGAAATGTTATGTTACTTAAATGTTACAGATGATTCAGTGAAATATTTATGAAATGTATCTTAAACATTGTGTGCTGTATGGGATTGTTGTTCAGTGCAGAATCTGGCGGGATGGCCTTGTAGTAGACAGTATAGCTGTCTGGCCGGACCTGACCTAATGGAATGGAAGTCGAAGGTTGTTGATCTACAGTTTACTTTAAAGCTTGTATATAAGACACAAAGTGCACTAGTTGAGAGACCACTGGAGGAGGAAATAAGGTTGTTGAAGTAGTAGTCAGGTACTGGAAATTTTGAACGTCATTTATGGGACCTGTAGTCCTGGTTTCCACGTTCTGAAATGGTTGTTGGATGTGCCGAACACAATTTTGGACATGTTGCATTGCTTCATAGTGTGAAACGTTATAGTGTGACATAACCCTTTTCACTTCCCTTTCAGTTTCCAAGACAGTATATTTTGCCTTGTCTGTTGTCAAGTGTTTTCCTGCGCAGTTGATACAAGTAGGATTTTCTTTTTGCGAACACTCAGTTAACAGGTGGAGGCCAGAGTGCAGCGTGTGTCTTTTGCATGACAGAACTTTTAATGTGGCCGAAACGTAAGCATTTGTGACATTGTAAAACTGATTGCACTGTGGGTTTTACTTTATTAGATTTCTTTATAAATGACAGTAATAGGTGGAAGAGTCTGACCTGTAGATGTAAAGTTCACTAGTTTAATGGGGACTGGTGTTGTAATACCATCTTCGGTAACACATTTCGTCATTCTTTCGATAGTAAGAACTTTGAACGGGTCATTCTTCAATCTTTCCTGTATATCGTCAATAGATTAGTCGAGCGGGGTACCATAAACAAGACCCTGCCACTGCACGAGGCGAATTGGAATAGACACCTCAAGGTTGAGTTGTTCAGGCAGCTCTGAAGTCATGAATTTGTTTGCTGCATTACCTGTATGGAAGTTAATTTTCAAAATCAAGTGTGAAGGTCCTGCAGGTATGTGAGATGGAGTCATGGGGATGTAGCTTACGTCCTAAAGAAATAGGATTTAGGTTACCAATATTTCTATCGAGGGATTTTACGAACACCACAAAGGGACCTCAGTTGTTTTCAAGATACAGTACTATGCTGGGCCGGTAGTGTTACATGTCTGCTGTATGCATTGCATCTACATGCATAGTCTGCTGAGTACTACCTATTTTGGTATTTTTGCGGGGTTTTTTTAGAAGTTTCAGTCAAGTCAGGTTATAGTTCCCGTTTTGCATTTATAGAATCAACTGTCATCGTGATTATCACTGCATACAACCTCCTTGCGCAAGCGACCTGGCAGTCATAGTGAGAAGTATCGCCTGTCCTTTTAAATAAATGTACTATATAATTCAATTTCACCCACAAACAGCACACGAAAGACAACCGTTCTCAACCGAAGTCACCGAGCGAATAGACAGGATACAAAAAACCAAATCGCTTACATCAGAGGCTACTGAAGATATTTTTTTACCTTGCCGACTGATGCTCGTTGGTCAAAATAGTACAATTTCACACTGAATACAGAATATATATAGTCTATTGGTGGTTATTTTCCCTGCTTCCGCTCAGGGTAGATTTACGTGGATCTCATGACGAGTTCGAGTTAAATTTTTATATTCGTAGTTCAGAACTGTCCCTGGGAGCTAATTTTCCGCTCATTTTGGGACTATACATACATCAATAACAGCAGAAACTTACATGAAAGCATTATCATGAAACATTCAACGACATTTTTCTACTAATTTTAGGAAAGATTTAGATACATTATTACGTAGTTGTATACATGATAAGCAGATGGAAAGTAATGTGTGATCAACAGCCAACGCATGCATCGCGACCGTTCGTCAACATACACCAGCGGCACAAGCAGTATTCACGAAAATGGCCTGCAGTATTCGGAAGACACCCTGCATGCGCCGGGTACTGACAGGACCACCTGAGCGCTCAAATTAATGTGGCCACGTAGTTAGCAAGCGAACACAAAAGAATGTTTCAATATTTAAAGTAAATCAACTAAGTAACATCACCGCAACACAACCCAACACCAGCTAAACAAAGGACATTGCTTGTTACAACAAGCATTACGCCGACGCTGATCACGACGTGCATGTTCCCAGTATTGAATTTATAGTTAACACTTTTCAAATGGGTTACGCAGAGAATTACAAAGTTTTTTGGAAATACTTGTACGCAGTGGTTGTACCAATAGCAAATAACTTACTTTTACATGCAGTCATATGTTCCCAGTATTGAATTTGTTGGTGAACACTTTTCAAATGGGTTACGCAGAGAATTACAAAGTTTTTTTGTAAATACTTGTACACAGTGGTGGTACCTGTAGCAAATAACTTACTTTTACATGCAGTCATACGTTCCCAGTTTTGAATTTGTTGGTGAACACTTTATAAATGGGTTATGCAGAGAATTACAAAGTTTTTTTGGAAATACTTGTACGCAGTGGTGGTACCAGTAGAAAATAACTTACTTTTACAAGCAGTCATATGTTTCCAGTTTAGAAATTATGGTGAACACTTTTCAAATGGGTTACGCAGAGAATTACAAAGTTTTTCGGAAATTCTTGTACGCAGTGGTGGTACCAGTAGTAAATAACTTACTTTTACAAGCAGTCATATGTTTCCAGTTTAGAATTTATGGTGAACATTTTTCAAATGGGTTACGCAGAGATATGCAAAGTGTTTTAAAATACTTGTGTGCAGTGGTGGTACTAATAGTAAATAACTTACTTTTACATGCAGTCATATGTTCCCAGTATTGAATTTGTTGGTGAACACTTTATAAATGGGTTACACAGAGAACTACACAGTTTTTTTGTAAATACTTGTACGCAGTGGTGGCACCAGTAGCAAATAACTTATTTTTACATGCAGTCGTATGTTCCCAGTATTGAATTTGTTGGTGAACACTTTATAAATGGGTTACGCAGAGAATTACAAAGTTTTTTTTTTGGAAATACGTGTACGCAGTGGTGGTACCATTAGCAAATTCTTATTTTTACATGCAGTCATATGTTCCTAGTATTGAATTTGTTGGTGAACACTTTATAAATGGGTTACACAGAAAATTACATAGTTTTTTTGGAAATACTTGTACGCAGTGATGGTACCAGTAGCAAATAACTAACTTTTACAAGCAGTCATATATTTCCAGTTTTGAATTTGTTGGTGAACACTTTATAAATTGGGTCAAGCAGAGAATTACAATGTTTTTTTTTTATTGAGTGTGCAGACATATATGCATGTAGTCTTTTGTTTATTCACATGGGAATGGGGACTTATTTTGGAGAGTACCTACCACTTTATAGCTCTTTTCGATCTAGGTAAATTATTTTTTGTTAAATAATCACTTGTTTGGGTACATATTGCAGCTTTCAATTGCACTTCTAGATTTTCTACTGTTTGTTGTTTGGTATTTTGTCTGGTTTACTGCAGTGTCTGCATGTGTGTCCTTTTATTTTTTGTTAGTGTCAGATGTTTTTCAGCTGTATTAATTTTCTACATCACTTTTGCTTTTTTAATTGTTTTAATTTCAGTCCAGCTTTTATGATTTGATCATGTATTGATGAGACAGAAAAAATGTATGGTACTGTAATATATTTTTTTTGCATCAGTAATGTTATCGTATTGGCTTTTAGAATCAAAAAATAAACAACTGTTGTAATGTTTGTTCATATGATTTTCGTTGTAGTTTCACTGTTGAGCATAACTGTCAAAATATCCTAGCAAAATATGTCAACTTTTGTGCTATGTGTCACTACATAATTTGTATTTATTAATGGTTTTACATATGCTGGCACGGGCTGCTGATAGACAAACAGAGGCTGCATTTATGTTGGCAGAAACAGCAAAGAACAAACCAAATTACTGAAAAATAACACAGAGCTTATGTGTTCAATGCTAAATATGTTAAATGATTTACATGAAAAATTTCTTGATATGTGATAGTATGCTCAGTGAAGACTGTTCTCTTCACTGTAGTAGGTCCACGATCTAAGAACACTCCAAGGTGTATAATAATTGTGCAGTGCAACAAATTTGTACCCTAATGCTGTATACCTGAGAACATATGTAGTACATGTTATACCATTTTTATTACATTTTTTAATTCAGTGAACTCACAAATATACTTTTAATGTGTTTTTGTCATTCTTATTTTTGCATTATTTTTTCCACTGTGGCTTTTTTTGGCCATACTTTATCATGCTTTTTTTCAACAATTCCATAGAAATTGTGTATGTTTTGCTGTGAAGCAGAGCATACTGTAAAAAATAATTTTATGACTGTTGCATGAATTTATGTTGAGTCATGTTTAAAGTGTGGTGTGTTGAAGCCCAAGTTTTTATAATTTTGTAACAGTTCTTTCACATATGTTCCTCACTAACTAGTATGGTTACTGTTGCACATTAAACTAGCAATAGGACCTAATGGGACCTTGGAATTTACAATCCTTGTTACCATTAATACTCAACTTTTTTAAGTGTTCAGTAATGTTACAGGTTTGTGGTCAGTATCCAATTCCATGCATTTATGTGCTACAAACCGATACATACCATCAAGAACCTTGCACATAAAACATTATCTATTAAATAAAATTAATGAAAGTACATTTCTAGTGATCCTTAAAAATATTACATAACTATTGTGGCATTTCTGATTATCACAACATATATCCTTTAATAACTGCAGTTTGTATAAAGCCACACATCTTAACTTGTAATAATAAGTAAATGTGAACATGATCTGAGTTCGACGACAAATATTTTTCTAATGCACAGCTCATTAATGCAGTTTCACATGCAACAGAATGTACTGTATTTTTACAAATTAGGCTTACAAAGAATTTGGTTTTATTTTGTCACCAAAGTGAAATATTTTACTAATATAGCAGGACAAACATTTCAGTTGTCGAAACTGCTAAATGTATATCCGTATAAATTCTGATGTACGTAACAACAATAAACTAATCTTGTATTAACTGTAATGAATTTTACTACTGCTTATGTGTAGAACTTACGCTGTTAGCTTTTGTATTACTTAGAATTGTCAGCACTGTTGTCACCACAAACGATATCACCTACTTTTCTACAAAAAGGCACGCTGGTAGCTCAAGCAGAGTAAAATGTCAGCTCGTGTCGTTGAAATTAATCTATGGGGAGATGTCTTGTATCCTAAGAGGACATACTTTTTTTTCTTCATTTGTTAAATCAATACCTCTGGTGATTGTGCATCCTGAACACCTAATGTAAAGCTATTTCTGTCTAAAAAGAGGAGCTCTGGACATTTGTTGATAATGTTGGAAAGTTAATGACCTTGAATTAATGTTTATGAGATAACCTAAAAGCACTTCACAACTTCTGGTCTGAAATTAATTAAATACATTATGATACCGGTACTTATTTACATTCTAAGAAGTAAATATATTATCTGTTTTGTAAATGCCTAAAATCATTAGTTAAACCATCACTATTTAGTTACTTTTTTAGTTTCAGCCATTAAAAAATTTCTCTGCAAGACGATTAACACTGCAGTAAATAGGCAATA
The DNA here is from genome assembly GCA_003012365.1 of Medauroidea extradentata. Classification (NCBI taxonomy): domain Eukaryota; kingdom Metazoa; phylum Arthropoda; class Insecta; order Phasmatodea; family Phasmatidae; genus Medauroidea; species Medauroidea extradentata. The sequence continues at coordinate 12,555 of PNEQ01042402.1, read as the reverse complement.
TGTCGAAATTGAGTGTGGAGATTTGTATCACGCTGACTGGAATAATGAGTGTGTCCAAAACATATGTTATTAATTACTGTAACATGTCATGCAATGTTGTTACTGTGTTTAATAAATATATGTATTGCTGTAAGTAAATAAATGTAATATTATAAGATATTTATTACACATACGTTCTGTGTTAAGAGGCTTGCTAGGTTCATATTCCATTATTTGAACTTAAATGTTGTTGCTACTTTGTCCTTTGATTTAATGTGGGATTGGTTACTGTGTTTGACTGTATGATTTCATGCATACAATTTATAATACATACTTAAATAGATGGAAAGAAGCAACAAGTGGAGAGACTTTCAAGAAATTTTATTGCTTGAAAGATAATGTTGTTTGAATTGGAAGGATGGCATTCATGTGGCATGTTCAAAACAAAGTAGTGATTTGTAAATGTCAAAATTTAGTAAATTGTCCATATCAATCTATTACCTTGTGTGGTCTAACTGTAAGTTTTATATGTTTGTTGAATGTTACACTTGATTTTTAATGCTGATTTTATTGTACAATAAAGTGTCAGTCCTAATAGAGATTATTTATTTTGAACACTGCTTCCAGCATAGTGCGAAACCGCTTCCTACTTGGTAATGTCTGTAAATGTTAAGGACACCATTGTTGGATACTGTAATTTTTTATTATTTTTATTACATCAGCTAAGGATAGAAACTTATAACAAGATACCAGTATTGTGGATATAGGTTTTGTTTTATATTTACGACGCAGCCTGCATTAAACTAGAGGGTTGTTTATACCAGTCCCTCAAGGACAACCCAATGTAGCACCTCAGTGGGGACAGTAGCATGTGCGAACGACCTCAGTTTTATGTACAGTCTACAAAATTCGAAATTCCATCAACCTGTTATTACAACTATGAATTTGGATGAGTCAGATCGAGAATTTTTGTTTCACGAGGGCGAAGTAAATTCTGAATGTAAACCAGCACTATGTCCAGAGATTATGCTTAGTGTATGCAACACAACTGTACCAGTTCTGTTGGATAGTGGTGCAGAGGTAAGTTGTGTGAGCGAAGAATTCATTTCCGAGTTGGAAGGTAAAGGATTTGAAGTGCCTATTTTACCCGTACCAAGGAGTTTGAAAATTATTGGGGCAACTTCTAGGGCAAGCCCTGTGGTAAACAAACAATCACTATTAAATATTGAAGGTTTAGGAAGCCCAAAGACAGCAGTTGTATTAATAGTGAAAGGTCTGACAAATTGTGTCATATTAGGAACCGATATCTTAACACAGTATGGAATTGTGTTAAACTTTGCAGATTGGCTTGTTTCAGATAGCGAACGTACTATCGCAATTCCTAATAAGTGGCAAGTCTCCGACAGAATTGTAAATATGATTAGAAAGGATACAGGCATTTTTCACGTATCTAGTGTCACTTCTTCTATTCCAGTATCTACATCAGAGGAAATTGCAAAGGCAGTAGCTGCCTGCAGTTTAATTAGCCATCCTCAACAGCAACAGTTATACAACATGTTACTTTCACATGAAGTAAATTTTTCAGAGATACCCGGCAGAAATACATTAAGTTATATAAGGCCCAGATTAAAGTTCTCAGTAGCGAACTTTTCCACAGAAGACCTTACCCTATTCCACAGAAATACCTTAACGAAGCAGAAGAATACCTTCATCTGATGTTTAACTGGCACATTATTAGAAGGGAGGTAAGTCCTTATGCCAGCCCTATGGTCTGTGTCCGGAGGAAAGATGGGTCAGTTAGACTGTGTCTAGATGCTCGCTCGCTGAATAAAATCACAGTTAAGGATAGGGAAGGTCCCGTGCAAACCAGGGACATATTAAGGCTGTACCAGGGCATTAGATATCTCACAACACTTGACATTACCAATGTGTACTGGCAAGTACCATTAGAAGACTATTCACAGCAGTACACGGCATTTCTCTTCAAGAACCAACAATTTGTGTTCAAAGTTACGCCGTTTGGTCTGTGCAATGCTGTTGCAGAATTCACACGCTGCCTCCACCTCACTTTAGGAGAAGAATGCAAGTCTTTTGCCAGAGCATACGTTGACGATATTTTGGTTACATCTGCCTCATTTGAAGAACATTTACATAATCTAAATATAGTCATTTCTAAATTAGCTGCAGCCGGCATGACCATTAAAATACGCAAATCTTTGTTTTTTAGAGAGGAAGTACAGTTTCTAGGACATATCCTAACCCCAGTAGGAATAAAGACCTCTCCTGACAAGCTACGAGCGATAGTAGATTTCCCTACTCCTGCCAACACCAAACAACTTTGAGCATTTCTTGGAGTGATTGGATTTTACAGAAACTACTCGAACCAGATAGCAGCTATAGCAGTACCACTTTTCGACCTAATTAAGAAAGGGAAAAACTGGGAATGGACTAACGAACATCAGGAAGCCATGACTCAACTCAAAGCTATTTTCTTTAAGGATCATTTCATATATCACCTGGTACAAGGTAAAGAATTCCTTCTTTACACAGACGCTTCATCCTACGCACTGGGATCCAAATAAGCACAGTTAGACGACAGTGGCATTGAAAAGACTATAGTCATGGACAGTCGTACTTTAAAGACCACCGAGAGAAATTATACAGTAACAGAAAAGTAGGCATTAGCAATAGTTTGGTCTTTGCAGAAGTTTCGCGACCTACTCTTAGGCGAGAAAATTAAATTGTTGACGGACCACCAAGCACTTACTTGCTTAAAGTATGGTAGAGCTTTTGGTGACAGATTGACTCGATGGCAATTATTATTACAGGAATACGACATCGAAATACAGTATATTAAAGGGAGCGATAATACAGCAGCTGACTATTTAAGTCAGATTCCCGACGAAGAGACCAGTCTTGCGAAACCACCATGCAATACTAGAGAATTTCAAGTCTTAAGTACACTGCCTGTCACACTCAAGGGCAGTTGCAAGTTAAAACAACTTCTGTTTGATTTAGCTGAGAAGCAAGCGCAAGACGATTTCTGCAGTAAAGTCAAGGCAAAATTAGCAGCAGTATCAACTATCGATAAGCTACATCTAATCTACTGTTTAGATGCTAATCAAATTTTGTTTCACCACAGTTACCAAGATAAACCGTTTTGTGAGAACTGGAAGCAGTGATACCACATAACCTTAATATCGACATAACCACTGAAATTCACCAGCAGTTTTGCCACCTTGGCTCTGCCAAGTTATACGAAACTATCAAACGAATGATGTACTGGCCTAACATGTGTAAAACAGTGAAGAGTGTGTCAACATCATGTGATTTGTGCCAGAAGGCCAAACACCCACAGGAAAACCTGCAAGGAGAATTACAACCCGTTCTCCCTACAAAGCCAATACAGTTAGTATCAGTAGATATTTTTGGCCCACTACCTAAGTCAAAGGCAGGAGTTAAGTATATTTTTGTCATGCTGGATATTTTCACTAAGTATACCAAGTTGTACTCCATTGTTCAAGCAAACACAAAGACTCTCTTATCCAAGGTTAAATTATTTGTAGCTGAAGTAGGAAAACCAGAGTGCATTTTATCTGATCAGGGTAGTCAGTTCACTAGTGACCTCTGGCAAACTTAACTCCGAGCCCTAGGAATTAGGCCTACCTCTGTGTCGGTGCGACATCCTCAAAGCAACCCAGTTGAGAGAAGTATGAAGACATTTGGTACGCGACTGAGGATATTATGTTATAACTCGCAGCAGTGCTGGCGAGATAAGCTGCCACTTGTAGAGGTCGTTTTCAATCACACTGTGCACATTACTACTGGTTTCACCCCATATGAGGCTATCATTGGTCGCTACACTGAGGTCATTGACACGAACCAAGTCATACCCAAGCTAATAGCTGAACTGTCACAGGACAACCCAGACAAGGTGTCGGAAGAAATTAGTAAATTAATTAATGCAAGATTATACGCAGCTGCCGAGAGTAGAAAAAGATATCAGAAAATCAGCAAGACGTGTAAGTTTAACGTAGGAGATCAAGTGTTACGGCGTACTAACTACGTAAGCTCGCTCTTTGATCACGTAACGAAGAAATTGTTTTTGCTATTCACTGGTCCGCTGATTGTGTCAGCGATAGTCAGGAACAATTGCTACGAACTGACGTATCCTGATGGAAGGCCCGCAGGACGTTACAATATCACGCAGTTGAGACCCTATATCCAGCCACAAGTATGAAAGTTATCTGTAGCCTGAAGATTTATTTTCAAGAGTTTTTTTTTGACTTGGCATGTTTATGTAAACAAGTGATCTATTTTTTTTTTTTTTTTTTTTTTTTTTTTTTTTTTTTTTTTTAGCTGATGTAACAGCGAAGTTATGTGTTCGCCTAATAATGTTTGATAGGTTTATTTATTTGTATGTTTTACGGGGAGTTCCAGTACTATGATGTTTATACCTGATGTAATTATGTTGTGGATAGCGTATATTACTATATTGTATTATATATTGTTGAAGAGTTCGCCAGGTGAGTGAAGTGTAATGCCACTCCTGAGCATAGTTGATTTTTATTATGAGGCTCTACGATGTAATGATGCTATAAACAATGAAAACTCAACGTAAATTATGTAGAACACTCGTATCACTTAGGAGGGAAGGTAAAATGTATTACCGCTAATTTTTGTCAAATCTTGAATATGAATTTTCACTCGTCGATACCTACTCTGAAGTTGAATTGTCTCAAATATTTAAGGTCCTGAACTATGTTTATTACGCACACGATACGACCAACTTGAAGAATAAGAATAGCTAAACATGTTTACTTAAGGGAGATAACACTACAAAGCTGATGATATGTGATGAAATGATTACACAAACACTCTTACGAACTAGTTGTACTTACTGCGTTTTAGGTAATCCATTTATTTTGCAAGTTGAAAATGCGGCGAATATATTGTTGAGAATACCTTGTATTTATGTTCTGTATATGATGAGCAGTTAGCTTGTGTTTGAGAATAACTATTTGTGTACATATGAATGCCGAAGTATATTGTGAGTATTGTTGAGCAGAATCGATATTGAGATGATTATTAATGACATATTTTGAATTTGAAAATACGTTAAAGTCGTTATTTGTGTCAGAAATCAAGTATATTTACATGTTATTTTAGTCAACTATTGTTGTTATGGTTTCAGTTAGGATGCTGAGCATTGCATGCCCACTCATTGTTGTTAGGAATTTGAGGCAGTATTGTCTCCCTAAAAAGCCTTAACCTTTAATGTACGTTAGGATCTTCAGAAGTATGCTTATCTAACTGTTGATTAGGTAATGTTCAGTTAGGATTGAGACTTAAAAATACTCTCACTCAAAGTTAGATGCATGTGGTGGCACATATTTGCACAGAAGAGAGATCTACAGTAAAGGCTAGTTGATTATGCTCAGTAAAGACTATGAAAATTAAGTGGTTTGATGACTAATTTTCAAATACAAGTTGTAAATAGATCCCGCCATGTTCTCAAGGAACTTTTACATAACCGGGATATTTTAATGTTGATATCTAATAAAGTATTTAAGGCACATAGACATTATGCTACCAAACTCTTAAGAACACTTTAATAAAGTGATGAACGAGTGTGTAAAGTGTTATGTGATGTTTTGACTGGTGAATCTTACCTGCAAAACACAACGCTATTTACCGCGACGGTAATAGGTATTACCGTTAGCCGGCAACTGAACTATGGGAAGAGAAATACACAGCGATTATGGCCGCCTGCAGGGCTGCCAACTTCGAAGCGCGCAACCACTGTCCGTGCGCACCTGCCTGCATTGTTGACAGCGCCAACTACACGCACATGACGAGAGCAGGAGTTTTGAATGCAACACAAGGTGTTTGCAAGGTTTTTTGTGTATTTTGAAAGTGTATTGTTATTGTTTGTTTCAGACTGTCAACGATTGAACTGCAAAGATGTATTATTTCTGTTTTCGTCATTGTTGTATGTTTCTGCAAGACAGATTATTTCTTTTGAACTTTAATCTAGGAAGATTATTTTAAGTGAATTTTATACTTTTTGCATTATGTACTTTTCTGCAATTACCTAATTAGCTAAGTATATCAACTTAGGCAATTTGCAGGTGGGATGTCTGTAACGAGATTGTCACAGATTTTAAAGTTTATTTATGTTTAATGATATAACGAACTGAGAAAGACTTTGCTATTAAAGGAAGCATCAGAAGTTTTATTGTTTTGACAGTTCCCACCTTACTATAGTAATTTTTGTTCTACGTAATTAAATTAATGTTTTTATTGTTTTGTGTTAGATTAAGAAAATCTCTCACTCCTAGTTATTTGTAATAGATGTTAAATAATCTAAGCTATTTAATATTGTTATGGAATTTCTGAAAACACTCTTCTAACTTTTCTTCTTCGAAAATACTGCAAATATTTTATGAATATGTTAATATTATCAAAGTTTTTCATATTTGTTTATTTAAATATTTTCTTAATTTATTCTAACATCTGCTAAATAATTTTAATGTAAATTTGAAATACTTGTTTAAAATGTTTTGCTACCATATGATTGTACATAGTATAAGTATAGTTTAACTTACTAGGTATAGAGTAATTATCTGTTCCAGAGAGGTTTCTCTGAGCAGATTGCAGGTTTTATACCTCTTTTGTTGATTGGTTGCCAAGGCAACGGCTTCCAATTTGGAGAAGAACATATATTGACGACAAAAACTGTCTACACACCGCGTGTTTACATGCAAATATAGCTTCCATGTTGCAGTGAACATTTCTCGCGCTAAAAGTAATGTTTTGATTATATATTTCGTATCCTCAAATTGTGTAGTTTTCTTGTGCTTGTACGAGGATGTAAGAAGTGTAGTTTCATATCAAGTTATGAAGGAATATTGTCACAAAGTTTTCATTATGAACATATATGTCGTAGTTGCGTTTTGAAGTTTGAAAAATTAATTTCTATAATGATAATGTCGTGGTTTTAGTGTAGTGAAAGCACGTGTTCCATTTTTATTGAATGAGATTGTTCGTGAATGATTAAGTACTATATTTATGGAGAGTAGCATTTTTGTAATACAATTGAAACACAGAGTGGTTTTCGTCTGTAACCAGTTTTTACATACTTTGTGTTGCTACCGGAAAATAAAGTGCCTAAAGTGATAGAAGTGTGACGCGATTAGAAGAAAAATTATGTATACATTTTATATTTTTACTGGTATTAATTTGAGTGACCTAGTTTTGAAATTCACGTAAGTTATTTTAACTTGTGTGGCATGGTACTTGAGAGTGTAGGGGCCGGTTTCACCAACAACCCCTAAACTTGAGGGGTCCCTTAAAATAAAATTAAGTGTTCCTTAACACAAATGACTGTTTCACCAACGTTAAGGGACACTTAAAATCCTTTAAGTAGCCCTTAGTGTAAGTGGCGAAATTCGGACCCTTAACTCGCTAAGGGTCCCTTAGTGAATTTAAACACTGCATAAAATTGATGCTGTGGAAGAGGTTAAAATAGTTTTTATGCGATTAATATTGCTGACGACGTAGCGCAATTGCTGCGACCACGAATTTAGTTATTCAAAACTTTTCCAGTGGTTTTATTTTGAAGAATGTGACGCCGACTTTTTGTGAATTTTTCGAATGAGATTGCATGGTTATGTTGCATAGTAATTAATCAGTTTGCGCCTGTAATTGTAATTCTTAAATAAAAAACAAATTTTTGTGATACTTTATTTTAGCAGACTCATTGAAAACAATCTCTTGGTTGTCAATAGACTGCAGCCAAACATTTTGCTACATATTGTAAATGTTGCCGACGATTGTCATCCAAATTCCAAACGAATGTTTTGTGTCCTTTTTAATAGTACACAAAGCATTTCCATGCAATTGGCATAACCTATAAGCTTTAAGAACATTGATTGCATTAATTTTCTGAACAAAACTAATAATTCAGTGTGACTTTTATTGTACGAACTAGTGAACGACTCGTAGACAGTTTTTGTTGATATAGGCCTACCCCAACATATAACCGACCTACTTCATGCCAATTTGTTACTCAACCGGCTCCCAGATAACTGAAATAACAGTAGCCTACTGCATAGTGGACTTGAAGGTATGAAGGTTATACAGAAATTTTGTTTTTATCCTATTGTCAACACACATAGCCAGGCCAAATAAAAGCTGCCTAGGGTGATCCTGTAGTGAAATGCGTCACAAAGGTGTAAATGAATTTACTGGGCTTTTACATGTATGTAGGCCCCTATGTTTATAATCATACTGATTGGAAGCTGTGGTCAGATAGGCCCTGAATGTCATAAAATTGCACAGAACAACTCTTACAGATGTACCATAATTTACCAGGGAGCCAATTCTTGAAATGATGCGAGATTATTCCATTGCGAATTTGCTCGGAATTTCGTAATGGATTCCATTTTGCTATTTTTGAGTGAAAATAACTTCGAAATGAAATTATTCCATGCGGAAATATTTCACGTGCTCTTGGGGTCGTGAGATGCGATTCCGCAATGCCTTGAAGACGGCAGCCATGACAATTTTACTGTGCATTTCTACAACCTCACTCTTTCAAACAGACGAAATAAAGTATTAAAGTACTGCAGAGTGCCCGCGCGCATTTTTAAATGATGCTAATACTATGCTTGTTCATTTTATAATACACGATCGCAACAAATCATTAATTTTATCACGAAAAATACACTTAACGTTACATGTATGCACAGAACAGTATTATATATGTAATGATATACGAAGAGCATGTGGTGGTAAAGCATAGTGGTAATGGCACTTGACTAATTGGTCTGTGCTGAGTATTTTTGAAAATAGGTTCGAGGCGCATCGCCTTCTTATCGTTTTTTTTATGTAGCAAATTCTTTACTCAATTGCAATTTTATCAACGAATTTAAATATTTTTTAATCGTTGTAACGTAATTATTCGAAGTTTCATACAATGTAGACCTACTGTGATTTTACTAACCCATATTTTGTATAGAAAATTCTGCTCAAGAAATAACCAATAAACCAACTCTTAGTTATCGCCCTTCTGTGGTGACTTACGTGAAGTATACAATACAAAAACAATCTTACGTAGCAAATTTAAGCTTTGCAAACAGCAGTGCTCGTTAAAAAAAAAGGCAACGTCGTTGTGTTCGTAAAATAGGAGCAAGATGGCAGCAGTGTCCTGAATTTCTTATAAAATGACTTGCGAATTAAATGTCTTTTGATAAAGACTTTGTAACTATTTGTACGCAATAATATTTTATTACAAAACACGTTGTTTGTTAATTATATACATTTTCTTTATAATTCCGTTTATACGCGTGCGAATATTGCGCGCGATCACAGAAGAAACGATTTTTTCATCTAGAGGGTGCGTTCAGTGCGTCATACAAGTAGAGCGTTCTTTTCACTCGCAGATTTCTGCCACGGGAGTGTGACCGGATGTTCGAAACTGAGGAAGATCTCGTACTAAGATTCCGCACTTCGGAATTTAAACTCAAGAATACCATTCTGCCATAGTGAGATAAATGTTTCGAAATTTAGTAAGTGAAATTCGTCAAATCGAAATAATCTCGTAACAACTCGAGAATCGACCCCCAGTTCAGAATAACTTTTCACCTACAAAAGCATGAAATATTATCTGTTACATCAGCATAAGTTAACTGTTTGGAAAATAATTGCTTGCCTCAGGAGGTATATGTCATTATTGAACACTATGTTACTGTACTTTCAAGTTAAATATTAAAATTTAAAGTATTCTCATTTAAGTAGGCCTTTACTACAGTTTCAGACTTTTTTAAGCATTCCATCAGCTTCAGAACATCAAGGATTGGAGTGGTAAACCCTCGATTCAGAAGCTCATCCAGGATGTGCAACATATATTGTAGCTGACACAAATGATCGCCACCCTCTTGTACAGTGTATAGCACTTCAAAGAAGCAATTATTTTGTGCTTAAGGTCTTAAAAACACATCAGCTCTAATGCACCACATCTACAATTATGTCATTCAAGTGGTAGGCAGTTTACATAAGAAACTAATGTTCAAAAGTAAATGCCACTAAGCACAGGCTGCCTACCTAATTTTTTCTACTCCATATCATCTATTTATTTATTCAGCATTACATGTACACTCATTACTGACTGGGTTTGGACTTGTCAAGCTATATACAAACATAAAATAGTACATAATTAAAAAAAAATTGATTATGTGCATGGATATCTTGATGCTATTTCCTTTCCTCTGTACCTACTCTGCCTTAGTTAATGGGCAGGCTGTAAATTAGAACTGAAGTTAGCTCTATCCGGTCCTGGGGTGGCAAGTGGAAAGAACTAATTTCAGTCCAGTTAACTTAGCCCATCCACCCTCTCCATTTACAATCTTGTACAACCTGTTGGGATACAATATTGAAAATGGAAATGAACTTGATGGTATCATATTGCAGGTTTTTAATTTGAAACTTTCGTAAATATCATAACTATTGATTTAAGTAATAGCCCTACCCTACATGTTTATTTCTTGCTTAGAAATATAAATTATGATGTATGCTTAAAAATATAGAATTTAATAACCCTGCAGCTGACAGCAAAAGCACATAATGTCCCAATTTCCATGTCCTAAAAATTATATTTGATAGATAGCCTGAATTGAGCCCTTAAAATTTGCTATTAAGAGTATGAAGGTTTCTTGTACCCTGTGTTGTTAATGTCAAATTTTTGAACATGTGTTTTGTAGTGAGTTTGTGGAACATAAAAACCACTTTTAAACCTATACTTAAATCCCAGCTACATGGCAGACGTTATCTGGCACAACAGCAGAACCATAACTTTTCGAGCTGCCTCGTAGGGTGTGTATGGTCAAACCCTAAATGGTTTGCGAGTGAGATTTGGCATGTAAAAACTCATTGTACAAGTGAGGCAAGCTGCCCTCCACATCACTCAACTGCAGCTCAGTGCATCAGATCATCCAACACATACCAGGAAAATGTGAAAATAGAGCATACAAAATCAGCTATGAAGATGCTCTGATGGGCATTTTATGTCTTTAAAATACAAGAGTTCCAGTTATGGTTCTCTGTAACTTTATTAACAATATGCCAACTAAAGTAATCTGGAACACACGTCATACTTTACCTACCAGGTACAACTTACATTCACATAACAGAATTACTAGTAAATAAATTTTTAATCAACGTAAATAAAGCTGAATTTCTTCTAAAAAATATTATGTGAAACAAGAATACAGCCTATTGTGCAATTATTGGTGTCTGAAAGTAACACTCTTTACACAGACCATCCAGTGTAAATCTTATGCATCAATTACAAATTACAATTTGTTCCACTTCAGTTCCTTCAACATCACTCATTGCTGTGTTTCCTTCTTCCTGGCCAGCTTACCCTTCCCTTCCCCACCTCACTGCACCAACAAACATTATTATTTTACCACATACATAGTTAACAGAGGACCTAGCTTGCTTCCCTGGTGCTGATGTACACTCTTCCTCTTGTGATAAGAGTGATTCTACAGGAGCACTAGAAACATGGTGTTGGAAACAGCCAAATGATGGTTGTTTTTGGCTCTTCTATACGAAAGCATCAGAGCCACTAGATTTTGGCGTTTTGATGCACATTTGCTACATGAATCCAGTTCAAATATGGTAGGATTGTTGCAGTCACGTTTTGACTGTTTATGAATGCCCATGTAGACTGTACAGCATAGGAGCATTGCAGTCACTCCTGCATTATTCTGCATTAAAAATACAAAGTTAAAATTTCTGTATTCTGGTGCCACGCAAAAAGTGAAAACCAACTGACCTACTTGAATAAAATAATTCACTGCGATATTACATCCCATGAGATATGCAATTAAATATTTAAAAGACAATAACGTAATATTTTGAATTTAAAAAAATCTCAAAAGTAGGTACACGAAAAAAGTTTCAAATTCATCAATTTTTTTAAAATACAAAAAGATTTCACTGGATTTTTAAAAAAATGTTTTACTATGTAGCCCAAGGCACATTATTTCACTTAAATTAGTCAATTGGTTTTAACATGGCAGCAGAACACACCAATTTTTACTTTGAAGCACCGTTATGAAAAAACTAATACTATTTCTCAGAAATATAAAATTATGATTTTATCGCACTTAAACCTCCTAAAACAGCATTTAAAGCACCAGTCTAGCCAAGTTGTTGCGTTCTCCGTTTACTTATATTGTCATTGTCACATCAACATTAGATTGTGTTCCAAGTACCTATTTTTCAAATTCTGTGCTTCTAGCTCTCGTAGAATAACCTTAAGGATTCCCCGACTTTTATCCACTGTATGTACTAAAAAAATCTGTAGCCAATAATCTCCATCATTAAGACTGCAATGAATGACAGTTAAAACTACACCAACTAATCATTTGAATGCAGACAATTTGGTAAATAAACATTAACCATTTCTTTCATTTATTACAAAACATGTTTCACCAAAGTTTTTTTTCTCTCAAAACTTTGATGAAACAGAATTGTTCAGTGTAATTACCTGTTTTCTTTCTTGTA